>JAWDGP010000619.1:0-22500 GCA_033675545.1 Elysia crispata | reverse complement strand
TCTTTGAACAGTCTAAAAAAAAACTCCAGAAAATAAAATATCAGTAACATTTTATATCATCTTTTCTATAAAGATAGATCTAATAGAATGTGAAGCTATATTTCGTGAAAATTGAACCGTAAGTCCGACCCTAAACATTACCAAAACTGGCTTTCTCGCGTGACGGCGAACAGAAAAAATATCGGGGACCTCTGCAAATAGGGTGGCGTTTGACGTAGAAACAACTTAGAGACTTTAGATAATATTCATTGCAGAGGGTATAAGATGAGCTTTCGTATGGACAATAAGATCTCATTTTAGGTAATTCCGTGACCCGCTAGATTTCGATTTCCATTCATTTCATCGTGGATGCTAATTTACCCCATCTTACGTCATATTGGATCAGTGCATATAGAATGCGCATGTGCAATACCCGCCCTTGGAGTTCTACGTCGCACGGTCTTTCTAAGTATGACAAAAGGAAACTTTATTTCATCAAATCAACAGAATATTGTGTAAATAAGAATAAATTAGAAAAGGCGAGTAAATTCAAGTAATTAAAAATTCGTTGACCCCTAAATCTCAAAGATCTTAACGTAGATCTAGATCCAGAATCTAGACATAATCTGCTGTCAGCGGGGAGAACCCGTTGATCTATTTTGAAAGTTTATCTGATATATCACAGACTAAGAATGAAGCAAGTATCATGGAAAGTTTTGCAAATATCTGGAAAGCACGTGCAAGACAACTCTTGGTAGCAGTGGGAAACTGAACTTCCTGCTTTGCAATGCATTTTCTTTCTTTCTTTCTTTTTTTTTTATTAGCTCGGGCTAAGTTCAAGTGGGGATGCTGTATTAAACAAAAAGTTGCAACGGAGCTCGGACTAAAGCTCGGCCGAGAAAATATCACCTCTCGATTTCTGAGAACAGCATGCGCCTTACTCGTATCTACATAATAAAAGAAAATTGGCTGCAGAGTAAAGTTGCATTCTGAGAAGGAAAAGAAGTCAGCAACAAATTTTTCCTCTCTTTTTTATTTTGAAGACTTTTGATCTTTTACATTTTATTGAAAGCTTAAAAGAGTTTAAAAATGCTTTTCTGTATTTTTGTTTTTAATTACAAAGCCGGCTGCTCATATCGCATGATGGTTTTATGTCCAACTTAAAATTTCCAGACTTTTCATCTGGATTAAAAAAAAAAACAACCTTAGTGCCATGGCGTGAATAAAAAGTCTTTCATAGAGGTTTTCATATACTGATGAGAGACACAATTTATGAATAAAAAAAAAAGTAAAAACCTTTCTTTGATATGATGGAAATATCTCGCATCTTATACGCTTTGCATTTTTTTTTAGTGTAAAGCTTTTGAGATGCCGCTTCTACAATAATGAAGCGACATTGCAAGAAAATATCCTTCAAAGGCAGGGGAATGTAACATTCCAATTTTAAAGCACTATTCATGAAAGTTGAGTATCCTAACGAAGATTACGATAAAATACTTTTAAATACAGGGGAATAAAACACTTCCTGTTTAGAACATTATTCATGAAATTTGAGGATAAAAGCGAACAAGAAATTTCATGGTTTATGAATGAAAACAGGCGGGGATTTTTTAACCTAAATCTTGTTCATTCTTTGACAGATGATTCCCTGCTTTATTGTCCTGGTAATAGGAGATTATCGTGGTAAACATGTCCAGAAAGTTTTACCGTAACGAATGATCAAAACCTCACGTCCATTGAATGCATCGATAAAAATTGATCGTCAATTTCAGGTAAATAGACAGCAAAAATTAAAAAAAAAATGTGGACGATTCTATCTATAACTAGGTAACAAAATATGCGTTAACATGAATAAACATTGAAATGAACAGTTAAAAATAAACAAAGCTTATGTCGGAACTAAGGCTCAGCGCTTGAACAATAAGGGCAAGAACAAAATACGCAACTAGAGAGAAGCACTTGAGATATTGAAATTGTTTCCATATTGCATTAATTGAAAACTTTTTCTCTTTCAAAAGAAATCGATAGAGGAAATGGCAAAATAAATGCCCCGAAAATATTTTCACAATCTCTTGAAGCTTAGACTTCTGATACCTCACTTTATTGACTGAACATGAAATGTGAGCTGTAGTTTTCCAGTGTTTCCAATGTTAACGATGCGGTACATTCATTTTTGGTCATAAGAGAGAGAGAGAGAGAGAGAGAGAGAGAGAGAGAGAGAGAGAGAGAGAGAGAGAGAGAGAGAGAGAGAGAGAGAGAGAGAGAGAGACAGAGAGACAGAGAGAGAGACAGAGAGAGACAGAGAGAGACAGAGAGAGAGAGACAGAGAGAGACAGAGAGAGAGAGAGAGAGAGAGAGAGAGAGAGAGAGAGAGAGAGAGAGAGAGAGAGAGAGAGAGAGAGAGAGAGAGAGAGAGAGAGAGAGAGAGAGAGATGGTGCATAGAAAACTGTAAGCTATAGTACTTGAAAAATTGAATGAAAGAGAGATAGAGAAAGAGAAAGACAGAGATAGATAAAGAGATAGGTATATAGATAGATAAACAGATAGATAGATAGATAGATAGATAGATAGATAGATAGATAGATAGATAGATAGATAAATAGACAGGTAGATAAACTGAGACAGAGAGATGGAGAGATATAGAGAGAAATTGATAGGTAGACAAAATAGACCCAGAGGTATAGTACCACCCCCAAACAAGGCTTCTCATGCACTGAGCCAAACGAACTGCCATGAATTGACGCATGAATGATGCGGGTGATTGTTAGAAAATGACGCGATGAACAATGAAACTCTATGTCGGGAAGGGGTTGGATGGGACCAGAATCCGTCACCAGATAATTTGGCCAAGGATCAAACCCGCGGTTTCCTATGTGTCGTTCGAGCGCTCTGCCGACTAAGCAAATTGGCATCACATAAGTTGTGAATGGAGTTGCTGCATTTTTAAATCTTAATTTTAAATTTCTATTCTATGGAAAAAGAAACAACAAAAACAAGCAAAAACCTGGCTGGCTGAAGATAATAGAAGGATTTTTAGATCTATATATCCACGTTAGGGCCCACATAGATCTAGATATATGTGAATTACTTTAGGCCGATATTGAAAGATGCGGGGGAACTTTATGGCTTAAGATCGTGGGAAATTGATTTTATGTTTATACGGCCCTTAATCTCGTGACACAGTCGCCTGGGGATGGACGCTGACTATAATATTATCACGATCTTGATTACCACAAAATAATTAGGAGTATAACTATTGACCATTTACTCTATGATTTTAGTTAAAAAAGCTAATTAAGATCTAGATCTATATTTAGAAGCATACTATAAGCATTACGATAATACGCTACATGTTCTGACTAACCGTTTCAGGGAATTAAGGAACGCTCTGAATACCTCAGATTCTAGATCTAGATTCTCAATAAAAAAGGCTAAAATCTCAGATTTAAATGTAAGTTATAAACTAGATGTAGACCTTGAATCTACAGCCAAATCAAAATCCATATAGAGTCTAGACTATAATCTATAATTATACTTACGTTTGTTATAGAGGGACGGGAAAAACTTGACCAAAATATATGATTTTAGAACCACCTTATTTATGACACTAGTGTGTTTTCGTCAACTGAAATTTAAGATTTAAACTGTACAGTCTGAGCAATGAAAACGAACACGAAGTTAGACGAGACAGACAAAGACCCCCTCCCGACGGACACAATGAAGAAAAAGATTGTGCAGAGCGTCAGATGGGCGCAAAAACGTGACGGAAAAACAAAGTAATGTTTCGCGCGCACTAAATCGAAATCTGGGTAACATTATTTATGTTAGTGATCTTTATTTTTTCTTGGTTAGAAAATGTGCAAAATCCTTGTCATTTTTATTCATATTTTTACCCCAAAATTGATTTATTAACACTTAGACTAATAATTACAGATGAAAAATAACGTTTGGGAAAATTTAATAAAAGGAAAAAAGGCAAAGACAAAACTTTGTTTAAAACTATTCCTCTCGAATCGCAAGCATCATTCAGCTATCTTATATTGGATAAGAAAAACCGTGTAAGCACAACTGCGATTAATAATCTATTTGATAAGACTGGCTTTTCTTGTGAACTTCTTTTTTTTTCAATATATGCTAGACAATAATAATTATCTCCTGGCTTGACTTTTTCAGATGAAACAATTTTTTTTAAATCACGAGAGACAGTACATACTTTTTTTTTTAATAATGCCCGTTTTCTCTATATTTATCTTTTCTTTTAAACGTTAACATACTTTTACCCATTATTCCACTCTAACACAGTTAGATGATGTTAATTATCTCTTTAATGCGTATTTTCCTATCCTCAGGAGCCGCAAGAACTCAGCAAAGCAGGGACAATGCAGAACTGCCCCAATCTCAACTGGAAGGTAATGAGTGAGAGTGCAATAGGGCAGAACACCCAATTCTATACTTCCCCACTCTATTTAAAGATCCTCCTTAAAACTCATTATAAGGCTATGTGAATACGAATAAAATAGCTAAGAAATAAAAAAAAAGACATCTCAGACTGAATGACCACGATACCTGGATCTCCACCTAGAACCCTTGGATTGACAGTCGATAGTTTCAACTTTATCTGGTCACACGGACATAGTATTGCTTAATTTACACAGTTAATATACAAAAGGTTCCAAGTTATATGGCGCCAGGAAAAAAAATCCCCTCCCCCCCCCACACACACACACATCCCCCTTATGAGAATGAAATCAAGAAAAGAAAGATAAATGTGTAGATAGATTCTAAGTAGCAGAGATATAAAAAAGTACTCAATACTACATGTATTCATCAAGACTATCTCTAATTTGGAATAAAGGCCTAGAAACTGTTGATACCCATGACAGTTTTCACAGCTTGTGACTCTCCACACAGGCGCATTTTTGTTACCCGTTACCAGTTGAAAATATAAACGAAAGAAAATACTTGCTCTGATGAAAGATTTCCAAATAACCACACTTTTGTTTCTTTCTCAATTTCAAAAACGTTTTGAGGAATGATAGGGCTACGGGCATTAAATCTCTCCAAGTTTATTTGTGATACTAACGGCAAGCTGAAAACACTTTCGATTTTCAAGTGGATGGAAAGTGTAAAGCCCTAGGATTTTACTTCGCTTGTAAAAATCAATTTCTTTTTAAAAATTCACAGGAAAGATGTTAAAAATTTAGTAAAATACAATGTTTCCCTGGAGTCTGGATTCGGGTTGTAGCCCATCATCTAGATCGCTTTTTCAACGTCATTTTCTTTACAAAGAAAAGCGTTTTTTAAAATTGTTGACTCCCACACAGGTATTTGAATTTGGCATGCACCACCCTTTAGATCTCTTCTCACTAGATCTTTAGAGATGTTTTAAATCCTTGAAAGGGCGGGCTGGATTGCTTGCTCTCTCTCTCTCTCTCTCTCTCTCTCTCTCTCTCTCTCTCTCTCTCTCTCTCTTCTCTCTCTCTCTCTCACTCACACACACACGTGTAAGGCTCATTTAAAAAGAAATTAGCGACTCAATTTGAGGCACTCAATTAAAATCTACCGATTTCGTACACCGATTCTCAAATGCTTACAGAATCTTGTAATTGAAGGTAAATTAACTCGTTCAGAAGTACCAGAGCCTTTTTTTAAAGTGTACATCTTGAACAGATTCTACGTCTTCATCAACGAGTTAATCGAAGGGCGAGAGCGCGAGCAACTGTATCTTCCCTGATGTGTTTATATATTTTGTCAGTTCTTTTTGTATTTAACATTTGTATATATAGAGAGAGCGGAGGACAAGCAAGCGACACCTTTGTCCTCCGCTTGAAACACCAGTGTAGAATGAAGAGAATTTAAGGTAAGATCTTCTATATCTATGAAAAGCTCCCACAATTGAGCACTCTTATCAATTATTCCAACTTATCTTCAAACTGCACACACACACACAAACACACACACACACACACACAGAGAAACACACACACACACACACACACATATATATATAAACACATCAGGGAAGAGCAGAGGTAAAGGTAATTATAACCTTTCCAGTTGGCGATTCAACCGCCCTGTTCTTAATGACAGTTTCGAATGAATTATTCAATCCGTGTCAATGACAAATACTGCTGCTGCCGCTGACAAAAAGCAGCAAATGCCAGTCACTTGTTGCGAGAAAGCTGTATGAGAAGTTCTGCTTTTTTAATTGTTTGTTTGTTTTGTTTTGTGATGGACTTTGAAAAAAAAAATAGAAAGATAAAAAATAAAGGGCCAACAGCAAAACCACCTTAACACCCCAAGAAGTAAAGTTTTTTCTTATTCCCTTTATCAAGATTTGCATGTTTTGGAAAAGAAGAGGCATTTTAAAAATAATCACTTGTTTTTGTAGATCGTGTCAGTTACCCGATTCAGCCCAAGCTAGCATAAATCCAGATCCGTTTGTAGTCCAGTTCTAAAGGCATTTCAATACCTAAAGAAATATAACAAATTATTTCAGTTTGTTTTAATTAAAAAAGAAAAGAAAAAAGAAAAAAAAAAGAAAAACCACATTCTTAAATCTAAGTAAAGTCTTCATGCAACTTTTTTTTAATGAAGTCTTATCTATGTACCATGTTGGAAATAACATACATAGATCAAAATATACAAAAAGGAGAAACAATTTGAAAGGAAAAAGCAATTTATTGCAGAACGAAAAACTTTTCATCTTTGGAAATGCCCGCCACTAGACACCAAGTTTAGCAAGCATTGAAGTTGAACAAAGCGATGAGGAAACATCATGGAGATGCAAGAAAGAACCATGATCTACAGACACGGATTTAGGACGTAAAATAAAGTTCCGAAGATCGTAGGCATTGCTTTTAGCTCGGGTTACGAATAAATAGTAAAGGTTCGTATACATTTATTAATACCGGCATTTCTTCAGCTTTAAGAATAAATGGAATGGTACATGCTATATTTACCTTGAACAAAAATAGAAAAAAATTGCATACAAACTTCATTTAGAAAGGAAAAAAAATAAAATCCCTTAATATATTGGTTAGCTCAACTAGATCTATTAAGACCAAAAAGAAATTCAAGTAGTAATAAGTGTACGATTGCAACCATTAAAAGTACGCATAGTTGACACAAGCTTTGATATATTAATTTCATGTCTCTACTGAAACCCTGGAAAGAACGAATAAATGTATTTACAACACAGCTTTTTCTTTTTCAAATCTCAACTCAACGATATAAATTTCCAGTCAGTATGTTCAATGGCATGACTTCATACTACAGATTTTTTTTTCTTTCCAGATTCGACGCGGTATTTTTTTTTTTTTTGGTAGATAGTAGATCTATGAGTCTTATCGGCAAAATGCGCAAGACTTCTGAGGTTTGTCCAGCCTGAAAGGTGACTCTCTCTCTCCGTGCGCGATGACATACTACTTGCCGTTGCGCGTTTATCCGCCGACTCCGGTGTTTAACCATCTCCAGTTCAACCAAGCCGCCATACCGCCGTTCCGTTCTACAGCAAGGGGACGTGTCCGGTCACCGCCACCACAACCACCACTGTGGGCCCCTCCTTGTGCGACAGCTAATCGCCCTACTGCATCTGCTGCTTGCACGGTCCAACCTAGGTAACATTCTTAATCAGCCTCGCCTGTCATTATACTTAATATGTAATAATAATAATAATAATAATAATAATAATAATAATAATAATAATAATAATAATAATAATAATAATAATAATAATAATAATAATAATAATAATAATAATAATAATAATAATAATTATAATAATAATAATAATAATAGTAATGAGAAGTAAAGTTCCAAACTTTAAAAAAGGAAAAACAAAGGTTTGCTTACCGCAAAAAACGCCAAAGAATGAGGCTGTTACATTTTACAAAGGTGAACAAGAATTATTAAAGATCGCATTTTGCTTATATAAATTTATGGATTAGAGCGAAATTGAAAATCTAGAATCATGTAGCGTGCCAAGTTGCGACCTAAACACATTATCTACAAATCACATCAAACTCGTTATAAACTGTTTTATAAGGCATTGCTTTTATGGTGCTGCAGCAATGACAAACAGATACCAACCAAACACCAAGCAGCGTTCAACGAGATTTATGCATGATCCACGGTGGAGAAATACCTCACTGGATAATCAGAATTAAATAATAAAAAAGAATGGTCAATTCAGGATAAGGGAGAAAACTGACTCAAATAATCATTTCGTTTGGATCTCACATCCGAACTTTATGTGCAGGTATTATTCCAATTTAATCTTCAAAATGAAAAGTGCAAATCGGTTTTATATATAATGAGCAGATTTGTTTTCTATCATTTTAGCAAATTAATCTTCCGCCTATATCAGTCCAATAATACTTAAAATGGCATACCTTAAAACAAAAATTAAAAAAGAAAAATTTTATAAGTTAAATAAGTGCAGGAATCAATGATGCCACTAGCCAATAAGGACCAGCTGTAAAAAAACGGTCATAAATGTAGGAAGTAATTCAGGAAAAAATAATCGTGATTTTGGTAGAGAAGCCCTTTTCAACTGCAGCAACGCTTTGTATTACACAAGGCAGTCTGTTCGTAAAAGGGATATTAAAGCAACGCTGTTTTGGCGTGTTTAAATTTGCCATCCAACCGGAGCAAACTTTTGACCAAAGTATATCCAAATTCACTGGCATCATCGATAATTTGAAGGACTCAAAGCCATGACATTCACGACAGTTAAACACAGCCTTTGTCAATGATAGTCTGGTACAATATCGATTAACATCAGCGATATTGAGGAAAGTCATCACCTCATCTGCATTGTCTGAAATAGTAAAAAACGCACAGAACAATGTGGAAAAAATAATGAAGTGTTGATAGAAAAAACAAAGATAACATTCGAAAATCCGGAGAGCTCGAATCATTGATTTTGATTGTGGCAAACCAAATACCAACCAAGGGGCAGCACGTGATTGTCCACACCCTCTTGTTGACTTCTAATTATGTAGAGGTGGTAAGAGCATTGTCAGGCATGCCGTTCAAAACTACCAAGATTTTCACTTATTCTTGGCCAAAGAATATGACACTTTATTTGTTGAAAATTTAAAAAAAAAGAATAGCTTGCATTATTATATTGTACTGGTAACATAGCCGACGGTAAAAATTCAAAACCTCTCCATGATAAACTTAATCACTTGATCAACTAATCGTTTTGCCTTACAGGGTAGGCAACAAGTCTTGCAAGAGCATCTACAAAAATAAACCATATTTCATGCCCGCGGCTGGTTACCAGAAAAAAGGGCCCGCTCGAACCTTCCTGCATGGAAGACGGCGAAAACCTAAGGATGCTATGTGTAGGTTGGCGCAATACGGAGAATCGGCAGATTCTGTACTTTCCTAATCCACTTAAATATCCTTTTTAAATGCCTTTTAAACTGATATGAGTTCCCGCACAAAAAGTACCTAAAGGTGTACTGCCTTTTAGGAATTCATAGCTGTTTATTTATCCTAACCTGTACGAGAATGCATGTTTATGAGGATTTATGATTGATTTGAGTTTTACAAAACCAGCTAACTATTCTTATTATAATGGTTTAACTTCAGCTTATTTTTTAAATTTTATTCTTGGTCCTCATTTTGTTTTACGTCATCTTCTCTCAAGGATGTTCTCAAAAACTCAGCTTAATAGAGAGACAAATAAGCCAGCTTGTCGCTTTTAAAAGGGAAAGTGATTGGTTCTAAACAATAAATTGTCCACAATTCTTCAACAAAATTATTTACGTCTATTAAAAAAAGTATTTAATCTTAGGGAAATTGTGCTCTTTTGCTCTTACGCTCTGAAGAATAAAACCATATAACCCACCACTCGATGGCTGTGACTCCTGAAGCAGCTCAGCGGCAATACTGCCCGCCTCATATTGTTTCCTCCCTATTGATTTTGAAACCATCTGAACAAGGTGACATATCTGATTCTTTTTACCAAGTTTAACTGATGTGCCGATATTTGACTAACATATTCAGCCAAGCCAATTCGTCAAGCATATTGACATGAAGGGAATTATCAATATTGATACATCGACTGACTTCGACAAAAATTATACAAAGCAAAGTTATTCCAGCTCTTTTTACGCCTACGATTCCCAGAGAGTTTTAAATGGTACTAGATCATTTATCCGTTTACCCTTTGCGAAGAAAAACAGATCCTTCCGCTGAGGGCCGCCCAAAGCTCATTCCATATCTCAGTTCTAATTTCTGACACACCCATATTATAATTATATTCGAGGAGGGTTCAAGAGAACTTTGGTCTATGAACGAAGGAATGATGGTAGAGTACTGAAATTTTCTCAACCTTTAGATCTTTTCTTTGGAACGCAAGGCGCAAATTTGCAGGAAAATCCAACATGTTAGCGCCTTTATTTAAACCAAAAGTGAAATGATGTTTATTTTTCCTCGCTTAAACTGCGTCATGGAGCCGGTTGAAGATCGCTCGGTTATAAAGTTTTTACTGTTGCGAGGAAAATCCCCTTCTGATATTTTTCAGGAACAGTTCCAGGTTCATGGTGATAAATGCCCTCAATATAACACTGTGAAATACTGGGGAAGAAAACTCAAATCTAGGTTCATGTCGGTGATAGATGAAGATCATAAAGGGCGCCCATCTTTTGTGGAGCTGAAGATAATGTTACCGTAGTGAAGAAATTATTTCTGCTTGATCGACACATAACTCAAACAGCTCTCAAGTGCAACTGGAATTAGTGTAGGGCCAATTTCACTGATTTCTGCGCGATGGGTACCTCGCCTTTTGACCAGTGAGCAAAAGAAGTAGAAAGTTGGGACCTGCAAAATTCTCCTTCGAATGGAGTCTACTGACACAAATGTCTTTAAAATATGGATACAATGGATGAAACATAGATTTATCAATTCGTCTAAAAATAAACTGTCCTCCATGAAAAGAAAAACCCCTTCTTCTCCTTTACCAATGAAGGCAAAGGTGACTCTATCAAGCGTAAATGTCATATTGTAACGTTCGATTTTTTTTTATCTTACGAGCCCAATTTTTTGAAGTGTCGAATTGTTTAGGGCTTTCCATTCCTCCTCCCATCCTTTTCCGTAAAAATATGTCGCCAGCCTTTACCGCAAAAAAAAATCTCATAAGGAAACATTCTGACGTGAAAATTAATGCTCATCCTATAAACTTTGATTTTTAACACGATAATTCATTTCCCAAACTTCCTTCTTCCTCTTGCGACAGTCAATTTCGCTGAAGTGCAAATCATCAACGATCGAACATTTGGTGAATGGGACCGGAGATTCGGCAACGACTTCTGCTACAGGGGAAGCCGGAGACTATAAATTCTAGTCCTCTCGGATGTTTGACAGAAGATGAGAAAATACCATTAGCAGACTAGAAAATAATGCCTTAGTGTAACAATAAACCGAAAAGAGCTATGGTGGACAACAAATCTGGGTTTCACTTCCTTGTATTATGGAATGTATCTTTTATATACTGTGCAAGATTATGTCAGTCATCAGAATCGAAATGAACAGGTTTTTTTTTTTAATTTCATTTTTTTAGTTGTGTTTCTATCTAGATAAACAGAAAGCTGAAACAGTGAAATGCCTCAATGAGCGGCCGTGCGCAGTAAGATCAATTAGCTTTATTCGTAAAAATCCCAAGCTATTTGTAGAATAAAACAAAAGAGAGTCATTATCCTATAAATGCAAATAATATGAATTCCTGCAAAGCAATGCCAATCGCGTTGGTATCTTAAGGAATTGATATGTTCATTTATGCAAAATCTAAATCTATTTGTGAAACCCTTTATACGTTTATTATCATGTAGGTTTGAATAAATGTTCAGTTATGAAATGATGCAAGGAAAAGTATCTTAAGGAATTTTTTCGGGAAAAGGGAACTTAATATACATTTGATAAACACGGAATTGGCTGATTTCTAATATTCAAGGGGAATAGGTTGGGAAACTACAGATTTGTCTGTTTGCCAGTATTCTTGAAAGCTGTACAAACCAAAATTTCCTCAAGGAGCAATTTCTCAACATTCTTAAGAGAAATTGTTAATAACTGAGATTTCGTGTATCATGTCTTTAGCAGTTTAAAAGTAAAGTTGGTTATATAAATCTTAGCCGAAAATTTTATACGTGAATATAAATTTTGTATATAATTAAGATGAAACATTAATTTTAATTTATCTACATATTTTTGCAGTATCCCCAGAGATGTTCTATCTAAGTCGTTTTTTGTTCTTCTTCAGTTAAGTGAAAGTGAAAGTGACATTCCAGTTTCTTCCACATAGTTATGATCCTATGAAAATATACTTCAAAGGCATTCATAATATTCCAAAGAAAGGCAAAGATATTGGAAAAAGAAGTAGGAGAAATAATCGTTAAAAAAGGAGTAAAATTTTTACCTCATTAATCATCCTCTTAATTCCCTGAGTTAAGTATATTATATTTATTATTTTTAGGATTCAGTTCAATTGATTTTTAAGTTAGAGTTCCATTTCGTATCTTCCGAATTATAGTAAAAGGTTGACAGAGCAGGGGCTTGGAATACTCCATCATCATAAGCATCTGGTTGAGAAAAAATGAAGCCATTGTTTTTCTTCCTTTTAGATCAGATCAGCAGTATGTTTGTGTCGTAACATTTGGAATAAGTGGAACAACGAAAGCGAAACCATAAAATTAAAATGACTTTACAAAAGAAAATGTGCAAGGTTAACACATAAAGATTGCTTGACATCCCCCCCCACACACACACACAAAAATAAAATGAAACCAAAAATGAATTAAAATAGAACACAACAAAGAAAAACGAACAGGCTAATGTTTAATCATAGTTGAGCTATCCGCTAGACGTTATTCGCTATTATGACTTTAAATTTGCCTTGGCTCCTCTCTTTTGTCTTGGCAAGTTAAATAATATTTGTAAAGAGAATACTGCATGTAAACAGCGCTCCCGACAAATTCTTGAAAAGGAGGACTATTCTTAAAAGCTCTGTAAAAATCTAAGGATATGGTTTAAAAAAATATCGGATCAATTTCTGAAAAATGGGTGACAGCACCAGAAAGCAGACAGTATAATTTTTCATTTCCACGATGTATTTAAAGATTCTTCTAAAAGCATCCTTTACAAGACTCCAAAATGCCGCATTAATTAATCCCAAGAGATGTATTGGCTAGGGGGAATTCATGTTATTTGTGCTTAAATCATAATGGGGTTTGGAAAGGATCTAATGATAAATTGGAACTAGACAAAATTAGCTTATTATTGTTACTATAAAAGGGTCCATACAGTGTTCCACACACACACATATATATATATATATATATGTATAAAAATACATTACACACTGCATCTTCAAACTATATATATATATATATATATATATATATATATATATATATATATATATATCTTTATATATATATAAATAAATATTCTGCAACCCGTACACTATAAAATATTGATGACTTTGATAAAAAAATAATAATCATGATTTATACAAGTTTCAAAGAGTGATGGAAAAAAAACCAGAAGCCCCCTCCCCCCTTTCCCTCCCTCTCTCTCTCTCTCTCTCTCTCTCTCTCTCTCTCTCTCTCTCTCTCTCTCTCTCTCTCTCCCCCTCTCTCTCTCTCTCTCTCTCTCTCTCTCTCTCTCTCTCTCTCTCTCTCTCTCTCTCTCTCTCTCTCTCTCTCTCCTCTTTTTCACTCTCATACAAGCCAGTGGCTCCGACTCAACGTCCCACAAGATCCCCAAGCAAGAAACCGTCGGCTACGCACGATAATCAAAGCATGTTGCAAAGTGCATAGTTTTTAAGTGTAAACATTCCTCTCTTTATAGTATAATACCTCAAGAAATAGAACGGGAGCAAAATTTACCCGCCGTCACAATCTAAACAAAAAACAAAAAAATAAAAACAAACGTTGATTCTACCGACAATGGCTTGTGTATGTAGGTGTTTTTAAAAGAGCCCTCATTCACTGTAGGCTTAAGCGATTTTTCATTTACATTCCTCGATTGGGAGGGAATCTATAAAATCAATATGTCGATAGATTCCACTGAGGAACAAAAGAGCCGTGAATCGATGTCGCGCTCCTGCTTCAACCTCCGAATCATGCCATTGAGACAGAAGGTTTTGTTCGTCTGCGAGGAAAGATACCATTCGTCACAAATAATTATTCTTTAGCTGAACACGTCTGATGCATTAGGTCGCAGCTATCATCAGCTGGTACAGACGCGGTGCGCTGTGTTTATTAAGTGTTTCTAAAGTGAATTTACCATAAAGTTTTCTTATGTCGGACACCTGTGAGGCACTAAAGAAAAGTAAGAAATTTCCTAAATCTAAATTTCTAGTACGGTAATAGTTTTGTAATCAACACGATACTATATAATTGTTATCAATATATAAAATTTTTATGCATTTTTAAATACTTGGTATTTTATATTTGATCAATGTCAGGCTTTTGCTTCGTCGAAGTCAAATAAGTTCAGTTTTACGTTTTTCCCATTATTGTCGAACGGCTATTACGAGAAAGACAGTTCAGAAAGCATTTAACCCTTAACGTTTCAAGAAGTGAAAGCTTTGAGATCGGCATTATTTGTTCATCACCTTCTTTTCCCCTTTTAATCCAACAACGCTGAAAAAAAAAAAAAAAAACAACGCTGAAAAAAAAAAATAAATAAAACGGTTTCAGCGTTGTAAAAAGAATTCAAAACATGTTAACCATGTAAATTACTTTATTACTTTTTGGCCCATTGTAGGTATAAGCTTTGACAAAAAACTTCATTTATATCGACACTTTTCATTCTATAAATATGGTGGCAAGTGATTTAAATTATTTATTCAAAAGATTATATTAAAAAGAATTCAATGCAGAATTTGTTGATCAATGGAATTGGACTGAACAATACTATTGAGATTGTCATCGATAAGGTTTAAAACTATTTTCAATGAAATTGAAAAGGAAAAAAATATGAAAAAAAAAACCCCTTATAAAATAATTGCCCATCTTCACATTTTCCTTGTGTAATCGAAAGCATAAAAATTGATATTTACTTATTGAACAGATTTAAGATAATAAATTGCTGTTCGTTCACTTAACTACTTGAAATTGTCCATCGCAATCCCTCAGGGGAATACACGTCGGTGTAAGGTCTAAATTTTTATGATGAGGACATAATAACTTCCCTCTGAAGCCTCATTCCACAATTCTTGAGTTTTCCGGATCGTTAACCAATGAAGTATCCGTATTAAAGCAGCGCACTTTTTCTCCTTGGATATTTTAAAGCAATGTCGTCATCACTTTTTCTAAAGTTGGGCTTTTTGACTTTTTACTATGTTCACGTACTTCCACATACCATTTACTCATACTTGATACTTGAAATAAAGCGGTAGTTTTCCATTAATGCCGATATGGCCTTTCTGTAATAACGCCATAAGTGTGAAAACCCGGCTTCAGATGAGTTCGGTATATCATCTATAATTTAATCTACATCATGAGTATACAGTTGGTTTCTTGTTTGATCTAGCCCATCCACAACGCTATAATTTCGGATCTTTTCGTATATCAAGTTCTAACTCTGTCGGACAGGGCAAAACTGAGATACCAGGGCCTAAATCCACCCTTCGATGTTGCCTTGCGGATATCAGGGAAGGTACTCTAATCCCTCAACCACCTGAGCTCTTTAATGAAAGTTGAAATTCAAACAAGCAGCAGATGACGTATCTATACATAAGTTATGTTAACAATGCAGTTAGCAACAAATTGCTTCAATACGAGAGGCAATGGTTTTTTTAGACGCTGGAACAGAAGATCAATGCATCGACGATCCGTCTCGGTCTAGTCTGGATCTGCTGAGATAATTCCACTTCGATCAAGTCGGAACAGAACATTCACTCAATATTTACATCGGTATTGAAGCTATAAAGTGTGAGAAACGAAATCAATTATTACACCCCATTTTTCCGTGTTGAGAATTGGCAGTGGATAAATGCGCAGGAGAGAAGTTGCAGTTTTCATTAGTATTCGATTTGATGTACTTCTATACCAGACGAATTGACGCAGATTTTGCAGTACTTAGAGAGTTGTTTTTATACTGTTTAAATAATTACAGGCAAAATTTTTTTTCAATTTTCATCAGTATTTGACCTAATGCATTAATGCAGATCTTTCAGTACTTAGTGACCGAGATATTTTATACGATTATATAATTGTGTTTACGCTGTTTAAGGAAGACAAAATCTTACTGAGAAAAAAATTGACTCTAGATTACTAGCTAGTTCAGCCTTTCAAAGTAAAACGTGGCTACTCGTCTCTCGTCCTCAGTTGCTCGCCGACAATGAATCAAAGGCTTGACACTGACATGTCGTTCATCAATTATTTATCTCCTTACATTTTCACGTTAAGTATTGACCAAATAATCATTGATTCCTCTAACAGAATCATGCTGGGAAATGATGGGTAGAGCTTATTTATCATTCAGTACGCCCCACTTTTATTCTTTTCAAACCGTCCTGTTGGCTGTGAGTGAATGTGGGTCAACTTGAGTGAGAATAATCACTGTGTAAAAAATGATGCTGTGTCCCTTTTTTTTTAAAAAAAATATTTTGTGCTCGAATAATTTTCCCAACCTCATATTTCAAAATGCATAGTTTTCGTTTCTATTTTTTTTTTTTTTTTTTTTTTTGCATACACGCTAACACATTGACAAAAGGTATTTTTTAGTCAATGAAATATTATTTTTTAAATTAAAAATTGAAATATATCCCGTCCCAAACGAGAAAAAACCCCACCAAAACGCCTGAACTCGTTCAACTTATTTTTACTTGTAGTATTATTTCAAATTAATTGAGGACTTTTTAAATATATATATATATATATATATATATATATATATATATATATATATATATATATATATATGACCCATTGCCAAATACAGGTAGCTTAGATCTATCATGATTTTACGCCCATATGGCATGCCTTTATCTTGAAAGTTATAGACATTTCTATATAACTCAAAGAAGCAAAGTTGTAGTATAGACCTTTGTTGAAGATACCATATACTTATATATATATATATTTTTTTTTTTAAAGTAACTTTAGTATTACATCTTGAAATTAAGTTCACAAAATTATATACACATATCAAGTCAAATCAAAACTTATAAAACAAGTTGACAGGATTTTTAACAACTATTATATTTATGAGTCTTAGACTATTTTTCATTGAAAAAGATAAACACTATCAATCACAAAGAAGAAATTCGGTTATTATTGTTGTAATCAGCCCTTTTTATAAAAAAATGTTTTATCAAGCCAGGAGCTTCAGGATAGATAAGAACACAGATTACGGAGGGTTACCCCAAAACTGCTGATCTCATATCAATTCTGAAGGCCTAGAATATTAGTAAGGCTGCTTGAAATGCTAGCCATGACTTACTTTAAACTGCCACTTTAAAAAAATCGATTTTTAGAGAACCAATGTTGGAAGTAAAGGAAATTTCAACTCCAAACTCGTTATAAATTCTTTGTTTATTTTTTTAGTACCAAGCCTTCTTTTGCGTACATACTAAGTTAATAGTTATCCTTAACTGTCGCTTACTTGTTAATCGATTAAGACTGATCGCGTTTTTTTTTTAATCGATCAAAAAGCATCAAGTATTTCATAACTAATTGTAACAGGTTGTTTAGTTAGTAAAGATGCGTTATTTTTAATGGTACACCGCGCAAATAATAGGCCTACAACAAAACTCGCGAACTCTTAAGTGCTGAGATAATCCATATACGTTGTATAAAATTGGTTAAAACTAGTATAAGAAAAAAAGGGAATAAACTGATGATGATATCATGTTAAGCTATTTTTTAATGACTAGGCATAGAAGTGCTGATCGCTAAATTCTTTGCGATTACTTGGAAGCAATGTTACGTGCAAAAATATGAAAAGAATTTAAAAACAAATAGCATCATGAGCATTGTTGTTCGCACAGAAAGCCATCTGCTCCCTACAAACACAAATAATATTACATGCCATTGAGTAACTATTTAGTAAATTTGATTTTTGGTTTTAATGATCTCAGTAATAAGAGATAACCAAATTTCAAATTTTGAAGAATATTTTTATATTCTCTTTTGTCAGTTTGGTGAATAATTTTACGATAATTATGGTAAAATTATATAACTGATTGTTTCATTCCTATATTCGACCCACCGCTAACTTTAGCAATCATGTTCGATCAAAGCCTTGACTTTTTAAGTTGAGATTAGTTTGGCATACTGACGAGTAGGAGATTTTGGATAGTGTAAAGGAAAAACTTTGAGATAGTGTATACATAAAAACATAGAAAACAAACTGCAAATAACAAAACTACACCCTCCTTTATCCGAAATAGCCCACCGTTTAACTTTCCCCCCATATTTCTAATTATTTCTTTTAAAACTAAAATAAATTGGACAATTTTTTTTATTTTTTCCTATTTTTCTTATCTCTTGTTTTTTTCTGGGAGCAAGAGTCAAGACTGAATGTGATTTATACTATTATTAAAATCACTATGTCTGAATATAGATTAAGATATATCAAGGTGTGTCTGTTTTGTATGAGTGTAATTCTGGAAATGCTAAATCGCCCGTAATATGTTTTTACTTGATACAGAATCTTTAACCATTTGCCTCATTCGAAGCAAATAATTATACGTGCACCTTTAATAACTATATTTGTCTAAACATGTCGTATAATTAAAATTGTGCTAACCGATCTCCAATTGAATAATAGGTATAAAAAGTCGAATTTACCAAGCTAGTTATTTCGAACGAGTCATTTTTCAATATTCTGGTTATATTGAATGTCAAGTTTTAAAAAGCGTGTTTTTTTTCCCTAAAACCCAAAACATTTGTTGCTGACGATGATACGCCTTTAGATAGTACACGCCTTGTTTGCGTATGCAGTTAAAAAAAACGAAATCAGTAATACAATTTGATTTGTGTGACACTTTAAAGCTATTGGTTATTGAGAGAACTGATATAAAGAAAGACACTAGACGCAGTAGAAAAGAGGTGGATAGATAGGGGTATCAGTATGAATGAGATGTAAGTGAAAGACGTTGGACAACGGATAATTTTTTCCAGAACAAGTTTTAGAGTATGAAAAATAAAGCTGAATATATTTAAGTCATCATTATGGCCGCTTAGGTAACTTCGTTTAAAGATAAAATGTGGGCAAATGAGGGATAGGAATTGACATGTAAAAAAAGATTTCATATGAGAAATAAATAATGCGAGGGAGCAAGAGGGAGCGAGAGAGAGAAAGAGAGAGAGAAAGAGAGAGAGAGAGAGAGAGAGAGAGAGAGAGAGAGAGAGAGCGAGAGAGAGAGAGAGAGAGTTAAAGAAAAAAGAATTCATTTAAAGTTGAATAGGACTATAAGACTGACACACACACACAGAAAGAAAACACAAGACAGACAGATAGATAGCTGGCTAGATAGATAGATGGATAAATAAATAGATATGTAGATGAATAAATAGATAAATAGATGGATAGAACTTATTTTTCAAGTAACCACAAAGGTTAATGTGCTCAATTAAAAGAGATTTGAGATATAATAGAGTTTTACTTACATTATTGTAGGTCTACTCATGTTTAGATAGATAGATAGATAGATAAGTAGAGATTAGCAAGAAAAAAGAAAGAGAAAAACGAGAGAAAGAAAGAGACAGTTCGATAAATTGAGGAAAAAATCAAATATTGTTGACTCAGAATACAGCAATCAGCTGATGTGAAACCTAAGCCAAAGTCCAAATTTTAAAGATAAAGGGAAAGACAGAGCTATAAGGTTTTATATATTTTTGAAAATCAAACAAAAGGGATACCAAAAGCCATACCCTTAATCTTCTTAAAGATCATGCCTTGGAAAAAAATTGCATGATTGTTCACCTCCTTTCTTTCCATCTTTCTCTTTGTTGAACTTCACCGCGGCTTCTCGTTTAAATAAAACATCGCACCAGAGTTCATAATTATTCATTTCAAAATATTGTCCTAATTTATATCAACAATTACGGCTTCTTCTTTTCGAGATGTAAAGAGATGTAAAGAGTTATAGCGCTTTACGTGGCCTTGAAGCCAAACATCAAAATTCTACAAGGATTGTCAGTATTCAACGAATCGTGAGAGATTCATTAAAAGTTGATGCGAATGCAGTCCGCTAGAAAAGCAAGAGAAAAATGAAAAGCATATTGGCTGGTTTAGATTCCACAATAAAAGAACACAGCGGACGTATTTCCGATAGAGGTTATTGTCTCTCAAAGATACATAATTAACACATAAAGCGATTTTCTGTTGTGTATTGATATTCCATTATTTGGGTTTTGTATGCAGTCCATCGTTGTTTTGCGCAGCTGACTCTAATTTGCACTTTTCGGACAGTTCGCGCAGCTGGGTTAAAAAAAATACAGGGTAAAATCAGGATAAATGTGAATTCGATGGATCGACATTTAGCCTTTGTCATACATCTCTCTTACATGTCGGTCGTTTTTTGACAAACAATTGCATCTTGATATAGACCTTCTCTGTAAATTGTAATGTTTCATATAACTGTATTTATGATAAAATGAATTATACGCTCTTTTAAGAAAACCGGTGAAAAAACTAAGAACATTATTTTTCCTTTATAGCTTCACATTTTGTGATCCTCTAAACAGATTAAGTATCAACACCAGACCCAAGACGAGCGTAAAAAGATTATTTTCTGATTAAAGCAAATAAGTATAAAATTTTTCAACTCTCATAACCGAAATAATAAAAAAAAAATTATGGATAAACTATACATTTTTCTCTTATAATCCTTCTTTTTTTCATTGTTTTTTTTTTTACTTCCATATTTGTTATAACGGTTTTGTGGAAACCGTGGTATATATATATATTTTTTTTTTTACTTCCATATTTGTTATAACTGTTTCGTGGAAACGCACCAAACCACCGCATAAAACCAGCAAAGAAAAACGACCAGCCTCCATTCATTCACTGACCGATGGTCCTCAGCACATGATGTCATACCCCGCGCTGTTTTTGTTAACTCCCTTGGCAACCTTTCATTGGAATCACCCGGTGACAACCCACCGAGCGCGACGGGTTTTCAATGCGAGGGGAGAGTATTGTTGATGGCAACCACTCGATGACGTCCCTTGCGCGTAGAGCCCTACAGAAAAGCCGGCATCAATAATTGACTTAACAATAGACGACATTAACGCACTTTATTTCGGCTATTCAGATTTTTGTAGCGGACGATCTACGTCGGTTTTGTTTGAGAGGCAAATTATCGGGATGATTTAAGAGTTATAGGGAGTAGGTGTTGTCTGAGGGATATGCTGAAAGAAAGTGCTGAGGACGGTACAATAAGACGCGTATGAGCGACTCTAGTTTAATAGTTCAACACAAGAGGTATTGAAGGACATGCTGTTAAAGTTTGATTCTTTAGTAGAATCGTAGAAAAGAAGAGAATAGAAAAGAAAAGAAAAGAAAAGCCGATGAGATATGTAAATGCAGGAGAAAAAAAGCCGATAGAGATACATAGATAGGTAGATGAATACAGAGAGAGAGAGAGAGAGAGAGAGAGAGAGAGAGAGAGAGAGAGAGAGAGAGAGAGAGAGAGAGAGAGAGAGAGAGAGAGAGAAAGAAAGAAAGAGAGAAAGAGAGAGAGAGAGTTAAAGAGATTAAGGGAAAGGAGGGAGATCATTTTAAGATACTGATGACGATTTGAAATAAAGAATAACAAAATTAATAACAACAACAATAATGATGATGATGATGATGATGATGATGATGATGATGATGATAATAATAATAATAATAATAATAATAATAATAATAATAATAATAATAATAATAATAATAATAATAATAATAATAATAATAATAATAATAATAATAATAATAATAATAATAATAATAATAATAACCAATTTAATGAGAGAGATTAAAAAAAATTATAGCAATAGAGTGACAATGAGCCCAAGAAAAAATAGAATAATAAAAGAACGTGATTTTTTTTAGATTCTCAGAAATCTTTAATATTAATTCCCCCATAATATTCTTTCTATCGACGGATGGAGAGACGATATAATAGTCTGAGAGTAGACACTCGGCCCTTGGATCAGATGGTCCAGAGTTGAAATCCTGAATTGACTAGGTGCGGTGCTGAAATCTTTTACAAAGGTTGTGGTCATTTTCTCACCACGCTCAATTAAACGAGTTCAAGGTTGTAGTAGTGATAAATCTTTTCATTCTGCTAGTGTCACACGCTGTTTTTAAAAGCTCTCCCGAGAGTTAAGAAAGCTATTGTGGTTGGTTATAGTATGTCAGAGAACACATCGCTTTGAGTTATATAGTGGAAAAGCGCTATAGAAATCGCGTATATATATATATATTGACCAGACCCGGGCCCCTTAGAGAATCAGAAGTGAAGGGCCGAAACACTATAAGGAGGGTTTTCTTCTCTGAAGACTCTGTTG
>JAWDGP010000618.1:0-12760 GCA_033675545.1 Elysia crispata | reverse complement strand
TAAAGACAGACATGAGGGATGAAGGGAGAGAAAGGGGAGACTAATAGACAGGGAGACTAAAGACAGACATGAGGGATGAAGGGAGAGAAAGGGAGACTAAAGACAGACATGAGGGATGAAGGGAGAGAAAGGGGAGACTAAAGACAGACATGAGGGATGAAGGGAGAGAAAGGGGAGACTAAAGACAGACGTGAGGGATGAAGGGAGAGAAAGGGAGACTAATAGACAGGGAGGCTAAAGACAGACATGAGGGATGAAGGGAGAGAAAGGGGAGACTAAAGACAGACATGAAGGAGGAAGGGAGAGAAAGGGGAGACTAATAGACAGGGAGGATAAAGACAGACATGAGGGATGAAGGGAGAGAAAGGGGAGACTAAAGACAGACGTGAGGGATGAAGGGAGAGAAAGGGGAGACTAATAGACAGGGAGGCTAAAGACAGACATGAGGGATGAAGGGAGAGAAAGGGGAGACTAATAGACAGGGAGGCTAAAGACAGACATGAGGGATGTAGGGAGAGAAAGGGGAGACTAATAGACAGGGAGGCTAAAGACAGACATGAGGGATGAAGGGAGAGAAAGGGGAGACTAATAGACAGGGAGGCTAAAGACAGACATGAGGGATGAAGGGAGAGAAAGGGGAGACTAATAGACAGGGAGGCTAAAGACAGACATGAGGGATGAAGGGAGCGAAAGGGGAGACTAATAGACAGGGAGACTAAAGACAGACATGAGGGATGAAGGGAGAGAAAGGGAGACTAATAGACAGACATGAGGGATGAAGGGAGAGAAAGGGGAGACTAATAGACAGGGAGGCTAAAGACAGACATGAGGGATGAAGGGAGAGAAAGGGGAGACGAAGAGACAGGGAGCCTAAAGACAGACATGAGGGATGAAGGGAGAGAAAGGGGACACTAATAGACAGGGAGACTAAAGACAGACATGAGGGATGAAGGGAGAGAAAGGGGAGACTAATAGACAGGGAGACTAAAGACAGACATGAGGGATGAAGGGAGAGAAAGGGGAGACTAATAGACAGGGAGACTAAAGACAGACATGAGGGATGAAGGGAGAGAAAGGGGAGACTAAT
Organism: Elysia crispata; assembly: GCA_033675545.1. Lineage (NCBI taxonomy): Eukaryota > Metazoa > Mollusca > Gastropoda > Plakobranchidae > Elysia > Elysia crispata. The sequence continues at coordinate 11,673 of JAWDGP010000618.1, read as the reverse complement.
AGACAGGGAGACTAAAGACAGACATGAGGGAGGGAGAGAAAGGGAGAGACTAATAGACAGGGAGACTAAAGACAGACATGAGGGATGAAGGGAGAGAAAGGGAGACTAATAGACAGGGAGGCTAAAGACAGACATGAGGGATGAAGGGAGAGAAAGGGAGACTAATAGACAGGGAGGCTAAAGACAGACATGAGGGATGAAGGGAGAGAAAGGGAGACTAATAGACAGGAAGGCTAAAGACAGACATGAGGGATGAAGGGAGAGAAAGGGAGACTAATAGACAGGGAGGCTAAAGACAGACATGAGGGATGAAGGGAGAGAAAGGGAGACTAATAGACAGGGAGACTAAAGACAGACATGAGGGATGAAGGGAGAGAAAGGGGAGACTAATAGACAGGGAGGCTAAAGACAGACATGAGGGATGAAGGGAGAGAAAGGGGAGACTAATAGACAGGGAGGCTAAAGACAGACATTAGGGATGAAGGGAGAGAAAGGGGAGACTAATAGACAGGGAGGCTAAAGACAGACATGAGGGATGAAGGGAGAGAAAGGGGAGACTAATAGACAGGGAGGCTAAAGACAGACATGAGGGATGAAGGGAGAGAAAGGGGAGACTAATAGACAGACATGAGGGATGAAGGGAGAGAAAGGGAGACTAATAGACAGGGAGGCTAAAGACAGACATGAGGGATGAAGGGAGAGAAAGGGGAGACTAATAGACAGGGAGGCTAAAGACAGACATGAGGGATGAAGGGAGAGAAAGGGGAGACTAATAGACAGGGAGGATAAACACAGACATGAGGGATGAAGGGAGAGAAAGGGGAGACTAATAGACAGGGAGACTAAAGACAGACATGAGGGATGAAGGGAGAGAAAGGGGAGACTAATAGACAGGGAGACTAAAGACAGACATGAGGGATGAAGGGAGAGAAAGGGGAGACTAATAGACAGGGAGGCTAAAGACAGACATGAGGGATGAAGGGAGAGAAAGGGGAGACTAATAGACAGGGAGACTAAAAGACAGACATGAAGGAGGAGGGAGAGAAAGGGGAGACTAATAGACAGGGAGGATAAAGACAGACATGAGGGATGAAGGGAGAGAAAGGGGAGACTAATAGACAGGGAGGCTAAAGACAGACATGAGGGATGAAGGGAGAGAAAGGGAGACTAATAGACAGGGAGACTAAAGACAGACATGAGGGATGAAGGGAGAGAAAGGGAGACTAATAGACAGGAAGGCTAAAGACAGACATGAGGGATGAAGGGAGAGAAAGGGGAGACTAATAGACAGACATGAGGGATGAAGGGAGAGAAAGGGGAGACTAATAGACAGGGAGGCTAAAGACAGACATGAGGGATGAAGGGAGAGAAAGGGGAGACTAATAGACAGGGAGGCTAAAGACAGACATGAGGGATGAAGGGAGAGAAAGGGGAGACTAATAGACAGGGAGACTAAAGACAGACATGAGGGATGAAGGGAGAGAAAGGCGAGACTAATAGACAGGGAGACTAAAGACAGACATGAGGGATGAAGGGAGAGAAAGGGGAGACTAATAGACAGGGAGACTAAAGACAGACATGAGGGATGAAGGGAGAGAAAGGGAGACTAATAGACAGGGAGGCTAAAGACAGACATGAGGGATGAAGGGAGAGAAAGGGGAGACTAATAGACAGGGAGACTAAAGACAGACATGAGGGATGAAGGGAGAGAAAGGGGAGACTAATAGACAGGGAGGCTAAAGACAGACATGAGGGATGAAGGGAGAGAAAGGGAGACTAATAGACAGGGAGGCTAAAGACAGACATGAGGGATGAAGGGAGAGAAAGGGGAGACTAATAGACAGGGAGACTAAAGACAGACATGAGGGATGAAGGGAGAGAAAGGGGAGACTAATAGACAGGGAGTCTAAAGACAGACATGAGGGATGAAGGGAGAGAAAGGGGAGACTAATAGACAGGGAGGCTAAAGACAGACATGAGGGATGAAGGGAGAGAAAGGGAGACTAATAGACAGACATGAGTGATGAAGGGAGAGAAAGGGAGACTAATAGACAGGGAGGCTAAAGACAGACATGAGGGATGAAGGGAAGAGAAAGGGGACACTAAAGAGAGACATGAGGGATGAAGGGAGATAAAGGGGAGACTAAAGACAGACATGAGGGATGAAGGGAGAGAAAGGGGAGACTAATAGACAGGGAGACTAAAGACAGACATGAGGGATGAAGGGAGAGAAAGGGGAGACTAATAGACAGGGAGACTAAAGACAGACATGAGGGATGAAGGGAGAGAAAGGGGAGACTAATAGACAGGGAGACTAAAGACAGACATGAGGGATGAAGGGAGAGAAAGGGGAGACTAATAGACAGACATGAGGGATGAAGGGAGAGAAAGGGGAGACTAATAGACAGGGAGACTAAAGACAGACATGAAGGAGGAGGGAGAGAGAGGGGAGACTAATAGACAGGGAGACTAAAGACAGACATGAGGGATGAAGGGAGAGAAAGGGAGACTAATAGACAGGAAGGCTAAAGACAGACATGAGGGATGAAGGGAGAGAAAGGGGAGACTAATAGACAGGGAGACTAAAGACAGACATGAGGGATGAAGGGAGAGAAAGGGGAGACTAATAGACAGGGAGGCTAAAGACAGACATGAGGGATGAAGGGAGAGAAAGGGGAGACTAATAGACAGGGAGGCTAAAGACAGACATGAGGGATGAAGGGAGAGAAAGGGGAGACTAAAGACAGACATGAGGGATGAAGGGAGAGAAAGGGGAGACTAATAGACAGGGAGGATAAAGACAGACATGAGGGATGAAGGGAGAGAAAGGCGAGACTAATAGACAGGGAGACTAAAGACAGACATGAGGGATGAAGGGAGAGAAAGGGGAGACTAATAGACAGGGAGACTAAAGACAGACATGAGGGATGAAGGGAGAGAAAGGGGAGACTAATAGACAGGGAGGCTAAAGACAGACATTAGGGATAAAGGGAGAGAAAGGGGAGACTAATAGACAGGGAGACTAAAGACAGACATGAAGGAGGAGGGAGAGAAAGGGGAGACTAATAGACAGGGAGGATAAAGACAGACATGAGGGATGAAGGGAAAGAAATGGGAGACTAATAGACAGGGAGGCTAAAGACAGACATGAGGGATGAAGGGAGAGAAAGGGAGACTAATAGACAGGGAGACTAAAGACAGACATGAAGGAGGAAGGGAGAGAAAGGGGAGACTAATAGACAGGGAGGATAAAGACAGACATGAGGGATGAAGGGAGAGAAAGGGGAGACTAATAGACAGGGAGGCTAAAGACAGACATGAGGGATGAAGGGAGAGAAAGGGGAGACTAAAGACAGACATGAGTGATGAAGGGAGAGAAAGGGGAGACTAATAGACAGGAAGGCTAAAGACAGACATGAGGGATGAAGGAAGAGAAAGGGGAGACTAAAGAGAGACATGAGGGATGAAGGGAGATAAAGGGGAGACTAAAGACAGACATGAGGGATGAAGGGAGAGAAAGGGGAGACTAATAGACAGGGAGACTAAAGACAGACATGAGGGATGAAGGGAGAGAAAGGGGAGACTAATAGACAGGGAGGCTAAAGACAGACATGAGCGATGAAGGGAGAGAAAGGGGAGACTAATAGACAGGGAGACTAAAGACAGACATGAGGGATGAAGGGAGAGAAAGGGGAGGATAAAGACAGACATGAGGGATGAAGGGAGAGAAAGGGGAGACTAAAGACAGACATGAGTGATGAAGGGAGAGAAAGGGGAGACTAATAGACAGGAAGGCTAAAGACAGACATGAGGGATGAAGGAAGAGAAAGGGGAGACTAAAGAGAGACATGAGGGATGAAGGGAGATAAAGGGGAGACTAAAGACAGACATGAGGGATGAAGGGAGAGAAAGGGGAGACTAATAGACAGGGAGACTAAAGACAGACATGAGGGATGAAGGGAGAGAAAGGGGAGACTAATAGACAGGGAGGCTAAAGACAGACATGAGCGATGAAGGGAGAGAAAGGGGAGACTAATAGACAGGGAGACTAAAGACAGACATGAGGGATGAAGGGAGAGAAAGGGGAGGCTAAAGACAGACATGAGGGATGAAGGGAGAGAAAGGGAGACTAATAGACAGGGAGACTAAAGACAGACATGAAGGAGGAGGGAGAGAGAGGGGAGACTAATAGACAGGGAGACTAAAGACAGACATGAGGGGTGAAGGGAGAGAAAGGGAAGACTAAAGACAGACATGAGGGATGAAGGGAGGGAAAGTGGAGACTAATAGACAGGTAGGCTAAAGACAGACATGAGGGATGAAGGGAGAGAAAGGGAGACTAAAGACAGACGTGAGGGGTGAAGGGAGAGAAAGGGGAGACTAAAGACAGACATGAGGGATGAAGGGAGAGAAAGGGGAGACTAATAGACAGGGAGACTAAAGACAGACATGAGGGATAAAGGGAGAGAAAGGGGAGACTAAAGACAGACATGAGGGATGAAGGGAGAGAAAGGGGAGACTAATAGACAGGAAGGCTAAAGACAGACATGAGGGATGAAGGGAGAGAAAGGGGAGACTAATAGACAGCAAGGCTAAAGACAGACATGAGGGATGAAGGGAGACAAAGGGGAGACTAATAGACAGGAAGGCTAAAGACAGACATGAGGGATGAAGGGAGAGAAAGGGGAGACTAAAGACAGACATGAGTGATGAAGGGAGAGAAAGGGGAGACTAATAGACAGGAAGGCTAAAGACAGACATGAGGGATGAAGGGAGAGAAAGGGAGACTAAAGACAGACATGAGGGATGAAGGGAGAGAAAGGGAGACTAATAGACAGGGAGACTAAAGACAGACATGAGGGATGAAGGGAGAGAAAGGGGAGACTAATAGACAGGGAGAGTAAAGACAGACTTGAGGGATGAAGGGAGAGAGAAAGGGAGACTAAAGACAGACATGAGGGATGAAGGGAGAGAAAGGGGAGACTAAAGACAGGGAGACTAAAGACAGACATGAGGGATGAAGGGAGAGAAAGGGAGACTAATAGACAGGAAGGCTAAAGACAGACATGAGGGATGAAGGGAGAGAAAGGGAGACTAATAGACAGGGAGGCTAAAGACAGACATGAGGGATGAAGGGAGAGAAAGGGGAGACTAAAGACAGACATGAGGGATGAAGGGAGAGAAAGGGGAGACTAATAGACAGGGAGGCTAAAAACAGACATGAGGGATGAAGGGAGAGAAAGGGAGACTACTAGACAGGGAGACTAAAGACAGACATGAGGGATGAAGGGAGAGAAAGGGGAGACTAATAGACAGGGAGGCTAAAGACGGACATGAGGGATGAAGGGAGAGAAAGGGGAGACTAATAGACTGGGAGGCTAAAGACAGACATTAGGGATGAAGGGAGAGAAAGGGGAGACTAATAGACAGGGAGGCTAAAGACAGACATTAGGGATGAAGGGAGAGAAAGGGGAGACTAATAGACAGACATGAGGGATGAAGGGAGAGAAAGGGGAGACTAATAGACAGGGAGGCTAAAGACAGACATTAGGGATGAAGGGAGAGAAAGGGGAGACTAATAGACAGGGAGGCTAAAGACAGACATTAGGGATGAAGGGAGAGAAAGGGGAGACTAATAGACAGGGAGGCTAAAGACAGACATGAGGGATGAAGGGAGAGAAAGGGAGACTAATAGACAGGGAGACTAAAGACAGACATGAGGGATGAAGGGAGAGAAAGGGGAGACTAATAGACAGGGAGACTAAAGACAGACATGAGGGATGAAGGGAGAGAAAGGGGAGACTAATAGACAGGGAGGCTAAAGACAGACATTAGGGATAAAGGGAGAGAAAGGGGAGACTAATAGACAGGGAGACTAAAGACAGACATGAAGGGAGGAAGGGAGAGAAAGGGGAGACTAATAGACAGGGAGGCTAAAGACAGACATGAGGGATGAAGGGAGAGAAAGGGGAGACTAATAGACAGGGAGACTAAAGACAGACATGAGGGATGAAGGGAGAGAAAGGGGAGACTAATAGACAGGAAGGCTAAAGACAGACATGAGGGATGAAGGGAGAGAAAGGGGAGACTAATAGACAGGGAGACTAAAGACAGACATGAGGGATGAAGGGAGAGAAAGGGGACACTAATAGACAGGGAGACTAAAGACAGACATGAGGGATGAAGGGAGAGAAAGGGGAGACTAATAGACAGGGAGGCTAAAGACAGACATGAGGGATGAAGGGAGAGAAAGGGGAGACTAATAGACAGGGAGACTAAAGACAGACATGAGGGATGAAGGGAGAGAAAGGGGAGACTAATAGACAGGGAGGCTAAAGACAGACATGAGGGATGAAGGGAGAGAAAGGGGAGACTAATAGACAGGGAGACTAAAGACAGACATGAGGGATGAAGGGAGAGAAAGGGGAGACTAATAGACAGGGAGGCTAAAGACAGACATGAGGGATGAAGGGAGAGAAAGGGGAGACTAATAGACAGGGAGGCTAAAGACAGACATGAGGGATGAAGGGAAAGAGAAGAAGAAAAAAAGAAAATGTCTGGTCAAACAGGCGAAGACATGCGTAAAGCAAGCGTACAAACTCGCATACACACAGACGCGTCACACAGGGTCAACGGGTCTCTTGTTTTTACACTATTGCAGCTTTTCTCCCACTGTTCTCCCATTTCTCTGTCTCTCGTGACTGGGATCACAGTATCACACTCTTTCTTTACTTTCCTCCTCTCGGGTCGACATTAGTTCCAGTTCACAGTTTAACATTGGGCGTTTCCATAACAGAGAGAAATAGTGTGACGTCACTCTTGGTTCTAAACAATCTTGGAGGTATAAGAATATTAATTTGGCAAATTTTGGGACAAATCAGATAAATAATAAATCTATTTATAGACCATTTTAATTACTCATTACCATGCAGTTTAAAACGAATGGGGTCGCTGTGAATTTCAGCAAGGCAGTCCACTTTAGGCACTTTTTATGGGAATTCATAGCGTTCTGCTAAACGTTGGAAAAGATCTTTAAACAGATTGGGGAAGTACATACTAAACATCTACAACAATTAGGTAGGCAGGCCTAATTATATATATTTGTATATATATAACTAGGTAGGACAATTTTTCAATTATATATATAATATATATATGTGTGTGTGTGTGTGTGTGTAGTTTGAAGATAAGTTGGAATAACTGACAAGTGACAACTTTGTCCTCCGCTTGAAACACCAGTGCCGTATGAAGAGAATTTAAGGTAAAATCTTATCTATCTATCTATCTATCTATCTATCTATCTATCTATCTATCTATATATATATATATATATATATATATATATATATATATATATATATATATATACCTTTTTAATGTGACGAAAGTTCTATGCTGACTGTGTCGCCTCGACTTAACGTATAAAATTGTTAACACTCGAAGTGTAACCCTCTGTACTAATGAAACACCCGTCGAAAGCCCAGTAACTAGGTGCTCGAAAGTGTGACCTAAAGAGTGAGACCTGTGAGAAGCAGACGTGTCCAGACGTCATGCTCATTAGAAGGGAAATCTACTGCTTTGTGGAGCAATCCTGGTAGAATCACTCATTTCACATCAGTTTTCATGTCCTTGAAGATTTATTCAAATCACAGAGGTCGCGCTAATTACGTTTTGGTATGAAGGAACCGATATTTGACAACCTTGCAAAAAGAACAGGACATATATTACATAGCACAGTTTAGAATGGCGTGTTTTCCACCCGAATTTTTCAGCTCTAACGAGATAGCACATTCACACTTTTGGGCAGAACTGAGAAACTTCAGGGGAGGATGGGGACTGAAAGAGTGTCCGGGTGTTATGGACAAAGCCTGATGGTTTCTCACTCCAGAAGGTTTGAACCCATAATCAGTCCTGACTACAGACCTGGACATCCGTAGCCAAACCGAATGACGTCGATCATTAACCTTATTCCGTGTCCAAACACCAAGGTTTTTAAACAAGCAGTGGTGTTTGGATGAAGACCATTTCATCTTAGTCTTTTTTTTTCACTTTGTCCTTTTTTCATGCTGATATGATAGACGTAGTTTGATAGTAAGGCCGTGGCTTCAGAAAACCGGCAAAATCAGCAAAATTAAATTTTCTTTTTTTTTAATTTTGAATTCCCTTTTACCATGGATGCAAAGGCTTCATTTTGAAGCCTTTTTTTTTAAATCTTATCAAAATACCTAATTTGCGACTCGGATTACAATGAAAATGGCGCCGTACCCAGACCACTTTGGTCAGATGGTAGCAGTCTCCTCGATAATGTAGCAAGCACCATCGAAATTTTTTCCACAAAATTTTCTGGATCAACTGCCAATTCCAATATATTCATGCAATAAAAAGTTCAGTTTTAAGGGCGTAAAATATGATGATCATATCTGGAATGATAAGTCACGAGTTGTTTCATTTCCAAGATCTATAGTGTAAATATAGCCTTATTACTGAAACTTTTGATAAACATTAACCACAAGAACAGAAGTTCATAATCATTAAAGCTGTAGATGGTTCGTATAGGGTTGGCGTAAAAAATCTTTAAAATAAAAGTCAAAGTGGAAATCTTTCAACGCTTTCTCATCAGTGGATCTGTTTGTAGATGCGATCATTTCCGTTCAAACCACTAGTCTGTATGAGGTTTTTTAATCTTGCTGAAAAAGGCACAATGCCGATTGCTAAAGTCGTGTTGAAAATTAAAAAGCAACACTGAGGCTTTATATTACCAAATACCTTTTATTGGCGTCAGATAATAACACAGTTGTGAGGTCGCGGAAGAGTAGAATTAAACCTGGATATCTAAACATAGAATAATTATATTCTTATGCAATTTTAGGCTTTATCAACTGATCATAAGACATAGAAAAGGTTCGGTGCTGTCTGTATTTAAAAACAAAATGATCAAATTAACCATGAACCATTTATTCTAGATCTATGTCTTATACGATTTGCAGAAATCAATGGAAACATAACTGGCACCATTAGTTCCATGTCAAAAGAATGCAAACCTGCCTCGAACAATAACAGATTAGGCTGAATTATCCGCCCATAAAGCATGAAAAGATTTTTTTCACCTGATTACCTTCCCCTGGTCATCCGTCCAATGCGACAATTTTCTGAAGCTCGTCTGAGAGTCAAACATCATAGTCCGGTATAATCAATTCTTCCGTCCAATGCGACAATTTTCTGAAGCTCGTCTGAGAGTCAAACATCAAGTGGGGCATCCACCGGTATAATAAATTCTCACCTCGTCTTGGGTTACCAGGTCAGCACGTCATTATTTCCTCTTGAGCAAGTCACGTGCTGCTGTGATCGAGTTTCAACCAATCAGCGACCAGCGGCGCGCGCGCTTGTCAATTAAAAATACGGATGTCTTTTCCTTCGGAAAAACACGACTCCATAATGCCTCTCAAAATACTCTCGATGCATCGCTCAAGACGCCGGCTCGGAAGTTGTTAATATGGCCAGCGCGCAGGCGCGATTGTAATCAGACGACTGGAAACGGACTTTCCCGATTACAGGCGGCGGTGGGCATAGCAAAAGCAAGGCCCTAGGGGCACCAAAAAGACACATTTCAGGCTCGGTTCGTGGGAGCTGGCGAAGACGGTGGGATACGGTGAGGCTCTGTGAAGGATAGAGTACTGGGTGATCGGGATGAAAGGGAATCCTTGTGGCAAGACAGGGAGACAATAGATACGGAGAAAAATGATATTAATTGTTGCTGAAAAAAAAAAGAATGTATTGTTCGTTATTAATGACTTATTTTTATTTTATAATTTCATTTTTCATTATTTTTTGTTCAAATAAAGCCAGTTTGCACTTTTGTTTTGTTATCATCTTTTTTTTCTGAAGAAAGTCATATCAAGGCGAATAATTTTTTTTCTTTTTTTTTTCGCCAGACTGCCTTTATTTTTTTCTTACATTCAGCTCCCCTTCCGAGTAAAAAATTAGACTGTCAGAAGGCAAGTTAAGTGCACTTGATATACATCCTGATTGGACGATGTGATGTGAAATATCGCGTACCTTTTGAGAGATGATATCACAGGAAAACAGGTGAGTTACTTCAACCCTCGTTACTAAAAAGCATTTCTCCGTTCTCTCTTTCTCTTTCTTTCTTCCCCCTCCCCCCCCCCCCGCCCCTCTCTCTCTTTCTCTCTCTCTCTCACACACACACACACACTAATATATACAAACGTTAATGAATATTATATTTTGGTTGCTTTATTTCAACTTCAGTTTTATTCAACCTCTGTTTCAATTGTAACAAATTCATTTCTCTTTTTTTTTCTTTTTCTTTTTTTTAATATTGAACATATTTATAAACAATTTCTGTTATTTTCATTATTGTGGTTTCTTATGATTATAAAATAATAAACGTAAACGGTAGGCTAAAATTTGAGGATTTATTTCACTGGCTTTCGGCCAGAGAAGCTTAAACTTAAATAGAAAGGGCAGATCAACAAAAGAAGAGAAATTGACGAGAGTTTCAAATCTTCTACATACCATTCCGCGGCGTTTTTGTTTGTTTGTTTGGTTTTTTTTTTTTTTTGTTCTTGCTTGTTTGTTTTTTGTTTTGTTTTGTTTGTTTGTTGTTGTTTTTTTTTGTTGTTTTTTTTGTTTTGTTTTTTATGGTTGGTTTTGGTGTGGGTTGTTTTGTTTTTGGTGTGGGGGGGGGGGGGGGTTGTTGTTCTTTTCAGTAGATTTTTAATTTTTCAAATTGGTGTAATCAAATATTTTGTTTACTAATAAGGAGAAGCTAAAACGCAGATCTATTTCCAAATAGATTTAGTTTTGATGCACTGCTAAAGATAATTGATGCTTTCGGTTAATGAAAACTTATTTCTTGAAATGAAGAGTTGGATAACAGGACGCGTTATGTACCTGTGTTTGATTTTTTTTTTTTTTTTTTAAGCTGAGAAAGAACAACAATATTTTATTTCTCTTAAATGTCTTTTTAATTTTTCAAGCTATATTTAGCTGAAGTGCATCCATTTCACTATTATTCTTAAAACATGATTATTGGGAAACTGTGGATCGGCTGGTTTATAGTTGTATGGTACAGAGAACTATTGATTGATTTCTTGAGGTACTGTCAACATTATCAGGGAATCAATTAAGATTGATTTAGAATTGATTGATTTGAGAACTGTTGACTTATTTATGGTATTGCTTATCAATAGTATCACAGGACTAAAACTAATTTTGTGACTGGGGCACAGAAACTAAATTTGTGACTTTAAGATGAACGAAAAAAAAAAAAAAAGCAGCAAATAAATGAACGATTGGTTTAATGGATTAATGACCAATTATACCAGGAAACTAAAGATTAATTTTAGAACAACAAGGTGTTTGAAACAAAAAACCGAATGATTTATTGTAATATTGATCAATTATATTATGGAACTAAAGATTGATTCTAGAACTGCATGGTGTGCAAAAAAGTGCAGATTGATTTAATAAATTACTGATCAATTTTATTAGGAAACTTAAAGACTGTTGTGGGAACTACAGGATGTAATGAACAAACGATTGATTTATTGAGAAAATAGAAAATGTAAATAAGGATGTTGTTGGGAATTGAGGTAGCTTATTGAAACTTCAGAAGATTGTAATGAATCGTTGATAATTAAATGATAGCCT
>JAWDGP010000617.1:22500-71805 GCA_033675545.1 Elysia crispata | reverse complement strand
GCTGCTGCTTTACTGCTGCTTTGCTGCTCGCTGTTACTTGCTGCTGCTGCTGCTGCTGCTGCTGCTGCTGCTGCTGCTGCTGCTACTGCTGCTGCTGCTGCGCTGCTGGCAACAGCCTGTTGCCTATTACTACTTCTATTACTTCTATTACTACTACTACTACTACTACTACTACTACTACTACTACTACTACTACTACTACTACTACTACTACTACTACTACTACTACCACTACTACTACTACTACTAGATGTAGCGGTTAATTATAACTAACAGATAGAATTTCAGGTAGTGCTCGAAGGACTCTTAGTACCTGCTGTTCTTATTATGTCATCCTCTTACTTGTGGTGATGTAAGACTAGAAGGATGTAAATTGTTAAATGATGCAATGAAAATAAAATAAAAATTGCTACTAAGTCCTAAGTTTATCAATCTTTGTTATTTTCATTTGAACCGTTTTGTACCAGCATCTACTAGATCCACAATATCATCTATCTTGGTGAAGCACGAGCAGAGAGGTAAGCCCATACAAATAGAAAATGATGTAAAATAGCCACAAGTTTGAACTCCGTGAAAAGAATGTATTTAACATTGAAAACATTTCGTCTTTTTTTAGAGGGAGGGGGTGGGCTCGTTTAGCACAGAAATGAGAAACATAATACGAATGACAAAATTTAAAAATAAATTATCCTTAGCTGGATACCAATTGGAGAGATGGTTGTGGGACCGGCAGGGTGCTATTTGTTTCTTTTCTAGGAGTAGTTGCAAGGTCCAGTGAACCGGTCCATGGCGCTGTGGAAAGCCGCAGGTAGGGCGGAAAACTGTAGAGTGACTATGTAAAAAAGATATGGGAAATGTTGCCTGTTCATATTGATGCCATCGGCTCTGGATTCTTTGGTCCGAAGAGTAGGAATCCAGTGAGTTTCATTATGGAGTCGAGAGTATGGAGGTCTATCAATTGACACGATCTGTAGATGTAACAAAGTGAAACATATAGTGATTCAGAATTGTTTTATTGCAAACAGGAGAGCAGGTTAAGCACTTTGAAATTTCCCTTCGTCTCTTTCATCGCAACCAGTAGGTACGTTACCCTTCATGAAATAAGGATATTTTCTTACAGGCAAAGGAAAGGCGGACGTGAGGATGTGAAAAACTTAAATGTTTTCAAAATTTAGTCAGACTCGAGATCACTCTAACGCTATCACTGATAGATTTTATCTACGGTCTAACATCTCCTTTTATTGAATGGAAGAGTAGCATTAATAGCTATCTCAACACATTTAGTAAATCATTTCTCCATGATAATTTTTACGTTGAAGTTCTTTTAATTATGTCCCCTTGTAAGGTACGGTCTAAATCTTGAAACAGCCCGTTTTCACTTCTTAATTAAGCTCCCCAGCCCTTTGCGTTCGACATTATAGCTTAGTCAATGAGATCTATTTCATATTCTCAGGCTATTTATGGAAATGTTTGATATGCGTACGGTTCAGGTTTTTTCTGGTCTTTTGTTTGTTTGTTGTTGTTTTTTTGAAAAATCGAAAAGTTCTAAGTTGCCTTCATATCCATGAAGCATCTGTGTGTTTTCTAGTATTTGGTTGTTTCTTGTCAATGTTGTCGTATACGAGTACTAAAGGGACTTAGGATTGTTAAACACATTGACATTTCTACACCTTTTCACAGATACCTTGAAGAAGCAGTACGGCAAGAAAAGGATCAAAGTAACCCAGACAGGTAAGTAGACTCTTAGATAAGATATAACAACATTAACTTCTAGTTCAGAATGATGAAAAAACATTCATTTATCAATAAATTGAAACCTAATGCAATAATTTGTACTGTTAAGTTACGAAGTTTAATCTGACCGCAGGAAATCAGCACGATGATCTCGCATCATAATTATCGTTCTCTATCTGTTTGAAAAATATTTCATTTTACTGGACGGTAAGCCTATTTTTAAGGTTAAATTCTCTCTCTTCTGACATCAACTTCTCCTCGTTCAAGACGGTGCCTAGCTTGTTTAGGTCGGCTAGATCTCTTATTTTAGAGGTTTCGCAGACGACTGAATTGAATTTATAATTTCATAATTGCAGGATTATGACGCAAAAACACTGGGTCAATCCCAGCCTAGACAAGGGCGAGTCCCAAACTCAAAGCTGGGACCGGCGAACAAATGAATCTGAAGAATACTTACCAATACTTAACTTAGACACAAGTCGTTGACCTTCAGTGCTGTGCACATCCATTATGTAAATTTTTTTTCTGTTTTAATGTCTCATCAGTCAGTCTGAAAATCAAATATTTATGTCTGTCTCTCTTTCACCCTGTGTCTCTCTGTCTCTCTCTCTCTCTCAATCTCTCTCTCTCTCTCTCTCTCTCTCTCTCTCTCTCTCTCTCTCTCTCTCTCTCTCTCTCTCTCACCCTGTGTCTCTCTGTCTCACTCTCTCTCTTTCTCTCTCTCTCTCTCTCTCTCTCTCTCTCTCTCTCTCTCTCTCTCTCTCTCTCTCTCTCTCTCTCTCTCTCTCTCTCTCTCTCTCTCTCTCTCTCTCTCTCTCTCTCTATCTATCTATCTATCTGTGCAACAAACAAAAAAACCCAATCAGATTTGTCTACATTTTTCTTAATTACTAGATTCATTATTTTTCTTTAAGCTCATAGTGTGGAAATATATTTTACTTTTAATGTCTCCTCAATTGAAATGTTCTTCGGTTCTCAGTTTTTTTAGTGAAGATTGATGCGTGTCCTATAGAAACTCAGAGTCTCTTCTTGTTGATCTTCAGTGCGTGTTTTGCGCATTCTACCCTGTTAAAGGTGTATGATTTTCAAGTCTCCGAAGTCACTTTGTAAAGATTTCCGTCTGTCAGTTTGTCTGATGTCTCTGTCGCTGTCAGTCTATCTGTCAACTTGTCTGTCTGTCTGTCTGTCTGTCTGTCTGTCTGTCTGTCTGTCTCTCTCTCTCTCTCTCTCTCTCTCTCTCTCTCTCTCTCTCTCTCTCTCTCTCTCTGCAATAAAAGTCCATGCTAATTGTCTACATTAACTGTTAGCATTAATAATCTTTAAACTTGAGATTAGGCTAAGCCTCATGTATATTTATTTGAAAAAAAAATATGTAAAACTAATACAAAGAAGGCATTCAAAATATGAGAGACGCTGGGACTTACGGAGAAAGACATAGGGACATAAAGATGCAAGTGATTCAATATAAAGATAAAAAAGTAATGCAGAAACAGCAAGCACAAACCTATATCTAGGTCGAGAACAAAACTAAGAGGTTAAAGAGAGTGGGAATGAATGAATAAAGTTTTCCGCAAGCTTCGTTTAAAATGATTTTAGATTTCGTTTATTTAATGTCACTTAAGACATGCACGTTCTTTTAACTGTAGGTAGGGGAGAAAGAGAAAGAGAGAGAGAGAGAGAGAGAGAGAGAGAGAGAGAGAGACGGACACCACGAGACAGAGAGAGAGGGAGAGAAAGAAGAAGAGGGAGAGAGATGAAGAGAGTGAAAATGAATGAATATTTCTCGTGGTCTCCGTCTCTTTCTCTCGTTCTCTCTCTTGTATGGCCCAGATTCTTCTGGAATCTTCAATCTAGTTCTAGCATAGTAATGATCTCATCACTCCTTGCTTACCTTTGTTCTAATTGGTTGCTATTTTAGAGCGCATTACTCATCACGTATACCAAGAATATTCTTTTACAATTTATGTAATTCCTTTTCTGGATGATTCGAGGAGATTTTGAATGAATAAAAATCGAAATTATGTTCAGTCAGTCAACATCAAGTCTACCTTCAGTGATAATTGACTCAACCTACAGAGAGTTGAAGAGTGAACCTCAGGGATTATAGAGTCAACCTCTTGAGTTGAATTAAATAGTTTGCAAGTTTTCAACGGACGAGTCGAATGACTGGCTGTGTATATTTTCATACCCCTAGACAAACATAGCCAAACAGATCACCTCATCAAATATTTCACACTGGCGGCAGGTTGAGGGGGCTCGTCCGGGATAGAATCTAGAAGTTCAACGCATCGAAGAATCTTTAGATCTAGAAATCTAGATTAGATCTAGAGTAGATCTAGATCTAAGTTACCAACCTTCGTCGGCTAGGATTTAGAACAGCTCTCTGCTTGCCTCATTCGTCAATTCTAAATTTAGATCTAGAGTCGGACGCACTCAAGGCCAGCCGTGTGTGTTCTATTTATCATAAATCTACACGTACAATCTTCGGCGTGCCTTTTTACGTGAGTATTCAAAGCTACTTTATTTTCACCTACACACTCTCAGTTCATAGAGCTCCATAATGTCGTCCAGTCAAGAAATTAAAGAGAAAGCTGAAGAACTGTAGTTACGAGGGGATGAAAAGAATAAATTTATTATAAAACAACTGGATAAGTTGCGCATATTACAAGCCGAGTTGAAACTGAGAGAAGCAGAAGCTAAATTGCAAGCTAAAGAGAGAGATGCTAGACTTCAAGCTGAGAGGGAAGAGCGAGAAGCCAAAGGTCAAGCTAGGAGGGAAAAAGAAGCTAGAATACAAGCTGAAGAGAGGTTAATGATGGTGGAATTGAGGACGAAAGCTGAAGAGAGGTTAAAGATGGAGGAAATGAGGACGAAAGTTGAAGAGAGGTTAAAGATGGAGGAATTGAGGACGAAAGTTGAAGAGAGGTTAAAGATGGAGGAATTGAGGACGAAAGTTAAAGAGAGGTTAAAGATGGAGGAATTGAGGACGAAAGTTGAAGAGAGGTTAAAAATGGAGGAATTGAGGACGAAAGCTGAAGAGAGGTTAAAGATGGAGGAATTGAGGACGAAAGCTGAAGAGATGTTAAAGATGGTGGAATTGAGGACGAAAGCTGAGGAGAGGTTAAAGATGGAGGAATTGAGGACGAAAGCTGAAGAGAGGTTAAAGATGGAGGAAATGAGGACGAAAGCTGAGGAGAGGTTAATGATGGACGAATTGAGGACGAAAGTTGAAGAGAGGTTAAAGATGGTGGAATTGAGGACGAAAGCTGAAGAGAAGTTAAAAATGGAGGAATTGAGGACGAAAGCTGAAGAGAGGTTAATGATGGTGGAATTGAGGACGAAAGCTGAAGAGAGGTTAAAGATGGAGGAAATGAGGACAGTTACAGTTGGAAAAGATACACGCACAGGCAAGTCAGCAAAGTGAACACACCCTTACATCAGGCGGTACTAGACCGGTTCGTGAAGGAAAGAGTTCAAAATTCAAGATGCCTAAATTACCGTCTTTTGTGGAAAGGCAAGATTATCTTGATTCTTTGCTACTTCGGTTTGAGCGATTCGCTACCACAAGTGGATGGCCCAAGGAAAACTGGTGCACATCATTATCAGCAATGTTGACAGGGAGAGCGTTTGAGGCGTTTTGTCGTCTCTCAGAGACCGAGGCCACAGACTATGACCGTGTCAAGGAAATTCATCAAAAGAGATATAACCTGACAGAAAGCAATTCCGCACTTGTTCACCAAAAAAGGGAGTGAATTCCAGCATGTTTATCGTCCGCCTCAAGACATACTTGGAAAGACGGATGAAACTGGCGGAAGCACTACAGACATATGAAGCTCTCAGAGACTTCTTAGTGAAAGAGCAATTTCTAGACTCAAGCCAGGCCGATTTGTCTACATATCTTCAGAAAAGGAAACTCGCTGACCTTGAAGAAGAAGCAAGATCACCTGAGCTGTCCCGAGAATCTTGTATATTAACACAGCTCTTATTTATCTCTTTATACATCTATCTACCTATATATATATATATATATATATATATATATATATATATATATATATATATACATAATTGTATCAAGCAGTTTCATAATGTTATAATATATGAATACCTAGCATCAAATTATCTATTTATCTATTTTCTTACTCCAACAATCTATTTAACTATCTTTAATTGATCTATCTAGTATATGTCTATCATTCTATGTATTTATCTCTTAATCTATTTATGTGAAATACTGCTATCGTAGTATCGTTTAACAAACCAATCTAAACAGCTCGAAACAGCTTTCTTGCCGTTGATCCTTTGGAGGTTTTGTGCCCTTTTTACACTTTTAGTCTAACGCACGTTAAAGCAGCAACAAATAAAGACATTTTTGGCACTTGAAATATGTTAGATTATTCGGTTTATTGTACACTTTGTGTATGCTATGATAAAAAAAGCAATATAATCTAATAAGCGATGAAATTAATGAATCTTTTCTTAAATACAACTACAAGTATAGACAATTTTAAGCCTAAGGGTAGCAAGTTTTAGATGAAAAACGAGATCGATCGCGCTTCGTCTATACTCTACAGAAGTGTATTCCAGTAAAAAAAATTGACAATGAATTAAAATCAAACATAAAGAGGCCGTTCTCATCAATTTAAATCACCAGAAAAATTTATAAAGTGATGAACAGTTACAGGGTTTCAGTAAAGCCAATGCCCGTCATTTATTAGGAAAACTTACCTCACAATAATCATTAAAACGGGCCCTTTTGAGAATTGATAGATTCCCCTTGAGAATCACGACCATTTTGGGCTTAACATAGGCTTATATTCGAAGCTTTTTAATTAAAAGAAAGCTATGAACCAGGTGGATCAGGAAGCAATATAACATTGAGCTTTATTACAACCGAAAGGAAAGGCCTAATTTTCTTTTCACGTAAAACAAACAGATGACTAAGGGTTGTTCAAAACATGTGACTTTTCTACTGGTGTATTTCCGGGATGAAAAAAAAATTAAAAGTACTACCAGCTGACGCAATATCAGAAAAAGCAATATATAATCTGACCTAAGAGTTAGGCATTAATGAACAATCATGGAGCAATTTCTGTCTCGATAATATATATATATATATATACACACACACACAAACATGATCGCCAGTTCAATTGAACAGTTGGGGAAAACAACTACTTTGAAGACATGCAAACTTCACAAAAATAGCAGACTATTATCCTGCACAGCCATGCAACTGCACTGAAAAAAGGCAAACTTTACAACAATGAAAATAAACAAAAGTAAAATTTGTAACATCAAATATATAGATCTCCTCTAGACCCATACAACTACATTAAAGAAATGCAAACTTTACAACAACACTAACAGATATATGTCTCCTCCAGAGCCACTCAAAGTAAAGTTTTAAAATATATAGGACCTTGAGACATTGGAATTCTTCTGATGTTTTCAGGAGACATTCTTCAAATGAAGGAGATATCTCAATCAAAAAAGTAAACTAAATTTGGAAGCAGTCTCTTAAGCAGCCCTCTTTGCAGTTCATCTCTCCACTGAGTATACTTATGACCCATTACAGATAAATTTACTTCTCGACCTGATGTTGTGAAAAAGTGCTCTCCAAAACAAAGCAAAACATGCAACTGCTCAGAAAACATGACAGGGAAAAATAATTCAGGGCTCTAATTTTTTTAAAATTTATTGGGTTACCCTGGATTGCTAAAGTTTGTACCCATGTAAGCAAAAATGTCTTAAGTGCAGTGACGGCTGTTTGGAAGAAATCGAGAATGAACATTTTTTTGACATTTGGTTTCTGTGTGATGTTAAATCTATTTTATTTAATACACTAATTTTTTTAAGTAATGGCAAGTGATATCAATTCAAAATCTAAAAAAATGATTTATGTTCATAATCGCTAAATGCTTATTTTCTTTGAATTTGGCACTTATGACAAATTTGCAATTTGCACGTTGCTGTGTTTAGCCATTATTGTCTTATCTTTGAGCTTAAGACACTTTTGCATTGTATAACATGCCATTCAAAAACATTAGTTTGTACTTGGACAGTTGTTTTACATTGAAAAAGAATAATTCATTGTTTCAAAATAAAATAATGTAATCACTAGAGATAATAAACAGCACAGACATAATAAATTTTACTCAAACAAGTATAATAGGTTACATCTTTATTTTTTTTAGCATATTAGAAGGGGAAACCCACACACACACAAACACAAACCAACAACAATCAATCAATCCGTTCCAACTGAAAAAAGAGCTACGATTTCAATACGTTTTTCCTCTCCTTAATGTAGACAACAATGCTACGGTGTATTTTTCCTATAAGTATAAGGTAATGGAAGACAAGGGGGTGTTCACTATTTCTGCATTTCAAGATTTTTATAGAATAGGCGACAGTCGCTGGGCAAGTCTTGAGTCAGTTTCAACAAGTCTTTCTTTTTTCATGATCAATCTTGTCGGCTAGTGTTACAAGAGAAACCTCTGCTTGAACGAAGATCTTGCCTCTCTGCAGGTATTCTCGCTCCACAAGCACCTTCTCCGATCTCAGTGGCAAAAATTACTTTGCTGCCATTTTCTTTTGTAAAGACAATGTGGTGGACAGACGGAAGGCCTGAAAAGCGTTTGTTTTGCACATTTTTCTGTTCAGTCCATCAAAATCCCATACATCTCTCATAAAGCGCAACTCATACTTCTTTTTTTATAAATCTTTTATGACACTTCTCATTCCATCGTGATACCCTGATAGTAAATAGATGTCCCTTTTCTCGAATTCATGCTGGATACAAGAACGCATGGAATCGCCTTCATTCTGGCTGTGACCGCTCTCAAAGAGTTTTTGCTCCATCACTTGCATATATTTTGCCTTGTTGGCAAGAAACCACAGCAGAGCAGTGCAATGATTTTGTTGCGGTTTTGTCCACCACAGGTATCACTATACACAATAGCCTTGGAGTATCGTTACTGATCCTTCTCTTGTAACCATATGATGAGGCATGGATGCAAACTCGTTTATTCCTTTATTGTGTTCCACTTCAGTCCAGGTTTTGCAAATGGCGTGTTGAGTTTCTAGCTCGTAGATGGTCAAATTGTACGCATTGAGTTTTCTCAAAAAGTAAGCACATCCATTATTTACCTTTCGATATGTCATTACTTGTTGGAGGTAAAAAACCAGCACTTACAATATGATCTGATGGCTTTTTGTCTTCCTCTTGTTGTCTCTGGCTTGTTGTTTACCTCTAAGGTGATCCTCATGAGCTTGGGTGTCATGTTTTGTTGCTATTGTGGATTTTTGTTTTTGAAAGTATTTCTCGCATATATCGCACCGATCTTTTGACCTTTCATGAAAAGATAAATTGAACTCTGAATTGAATAATTTTCTGTAGATATACTCTTTCACCAATGTATCTGTTTGGCCCTGTTTTGTTACGAAGTCGCAGAATGAACGGAGTACATTTCTTTGATATTCAATCCAGCCTCTAAGAATTCTCTGGATGTGTCCTTTCCACAATAGTGACTTTCCATTCTTGAAAGGCTCTTTTACTAATGCTTTTTTTTTTAGTGATGTCTTATTGTGAGCTGATCTTGGCTTTGATGGGGCTATAGTACAGTCTTTTTGTTGTTCAAGTTGTATTTTACAACCCAGTCTGAAATAGCAAGTTTGTTAAGAAAAGATGTTTTTCATACTTTGAGTTTTGGTCCAACTACCTGAGGTAATCTGTGAAATAAGGTATGTTTACGCTTCAATACAGGCTGACTGATTCTGTGTTTTTCAATTGGTTTCCTTTCCACATGACTTACAACAAAATCAAGATAACGTTTTTGAAATTTTAGTCCCTAAAAATTGCTCAAAATTTCTTCACTAGCGTTTTGAGAAAATCCCCCTCAAAACTCCATTTTATAATTGCATCCAGGCTTCTTTTTTTCTTTTTTTTTTTTTTTTTTTTCGTTAGTTCCTGAATTATATGACATGCTTCTTTTGTTTGTTTTCCAGTTTTCCGACTTTTCCGACTTTTTTTGGTTCACTCATCGTAGGCTCAGTAATATCAAAAGCTAAAAAAGGAAGAAAAATATTTCATGTGTTTTGATAGATTATTAATTTTCCAAATATTATATTATTTGTTTTCAAGAGAAGGTGCCCTTTCCCAGTGAAACTATTTTACCTGAATGATTTGACATGAAAGAATAAAATTTTATAACATTTATTATGATAATGTTACTAATGATGAGAAAGCAAAGAATAATTTCTTTTAATTTGGTATACTTTTTTTACTAGTGAGCAGACAATGGCAACATAATGAAGGATACATGTCTCTATAAGTGAAAAGTGTAGACATTGTAGAGTAAAATTTTCCTAATACACAAACAATATCTATGGCTTCTCTAGATTTTGAAGCCGCTGGATGCAGAGAAACATTGTTTGGGGCACTCATGTCATCATCTAAATCGCCCATAGGCCTGTCAGATTCTGTTTCTGGTATTGTGTCTGTGTCTGAGCCTATTTGGTAAGAAGAGTATGATTGTTCAATAAATCAGTTTATTAGAATTTCCATTTTTATAAAACCAAAAAAAACATGATTGTAACCAATGATCAATGAAGATGAGTGTTTTAGAACCGCCTACAGATTATTACATACATGTATTTTTTAAGAGGTCATGTGGGATGGAAAGAATGATGGTAATAGATAACATCGTAAAGCAAGAAAGCAAAATTATGATAGATGAGCATAACAATAACAATAGATAGACAAAGAAAGAGTGTGAGAAAGAAAATAATAACCCTTTTTCGCTGAAGCATTGCAGACTAATATTTCTTTCAAAACAAATGAAACTTATGCAAGACCAAATAAAGGAACGCAATAGTTGGAGGTATGAATTGGCCTTTTATAATATTGTACTTGTAATTAATTTCCTTGTGTACTTATTCGAGAGCCCACCTGCTTCCACTTGAAATGTTTCTTTTTTTTAGCTGGAGGCTTAAATGTTGGATCAGCATCACTGTCACTGAATAGTACATCTGAATCACTGTACCTGCGATCTGGTGAAAACATGAGCATAAAATGATTTAAACCCTAGATAATTTAATTTATATTTTGTACAAAACTGCTGGCTATACATTTCCTAATTTACAAAAATTCAATCATGTGTTAACTATTATACACATCCCTCAGGGTGTTAAAACAAAACAAATAACAAGAGAGAGAGAGAGAGAGAGAGAGAGAGAGAGAGAGAGAGAGAGAGAGAGAGAGAGAGAGATTGCAAACCATATGGCAGTTTAAGTCTTTATGGCAGGTCAAGCAGAGTTTAACAAATAGGATAACAACTGTTGAAAATAAAATGTGATTTTGGGTGGACAGGGAGTCAACCAATTGTTTGAAAATCTTTACCATTTTACTGTATTTCAAATTTCAATTAGGGAAGACTACATTATTTTCATGATTGATATAGATCTATCTAGCTCATTTTATATTCATTCATCTTAGAGATTAGTTCTAGATCTAAAAATACACAGCTAAAATAATGTAATAGAAATCTAGATCTAATTTAATTGATTCTAATAAAGCATCATAAATTAAGCTACTTGGAAACCTAATAAATTAGCTTGTGCAAATCATTTTGCCGTATTTACAAAATTTGAAAAAAAAAAAAAACTTATAATCTAGCTTTGGATCCAGTATATAAACAAAATCAATGAAAAATATCACATTGGAGATTCTTTTAAGCGCCGAAATAAAAGGTTTTAAACTACTATTCTTGCTTCATTTGAATAACTTGAGATCCAGTAAACAAACTTTTCAAGCGAACTGCCATTTTGTTTTCATGTGAAAATCTAAATGCATTGCGGGAAAGAACGCTGTTAAGGCAAAATTGCTTTCAATGAATCCTCGGCAAAAATTGAGACAAAAATTCTACTACGTGTTAAGACAATTTGCTTTGCATGATTTCAAATTTTGGTTCTTGACACATAATGTTATTTTACTATGATTCTTTAACATGCTTGTATATTGCGATAAGCCAAAGTTGCTTTGAAAGAGGATATCAAGCTCTATTCGGTAGTATGTTTATGTCTGATTTATTTATTTTTGCACTTAAGACATTTTTGCTTTCAACGGTCGAATTATTCTATTATTTCTATCGTTACTTGCTGATAATAAGTGGGTCTGGTGGATATCTTCGATATTAAGCTACAGAAGTACGAACTGCTTACAAATGAAGCAGAAGTGGTGTTTATATTCGCCAACGCCACCCTGTTTTTACGGTGGAGTAAGTTAATTTTTTTTATATTTCATATTATTTTAGTTTTTAACTCCATTAAAGTAGAAATATGTTTTTAACTATATTGATATTCATAAAATAAGAGTAGTTTGTTTTTAAACAAAGCCACCCGTTTTGAAAATTGTAAACAGTCTGTTAAATGTTATTTGATTCATCATAACAAATTTGGCAACTCATTTTGATGAACTCATTGGGTCCTAACTCCGCCTTCCCGAGTTCTTCGGTGGGAGGGGTGCGGGAGCTCGCCGTGGGCCTTGCCTGAAGCCCGACTAGACCACACGACGAGCGTGTTAGGTGCCTTGCCTTGGGGGAGGTGAGGATTCCGGCCGGATGCGGGCGTCGTGAGCCGGGCTAGTGACCTCGGTGAGCGACCGAACTTACTCCTAGCGTATGTCTATGACGTGGGACCCGGTTAACGCTTTTGGCCGAGCGGCGGAGGAAGCTAGGTGTGGGGGGCTGGACCCGGCGAAAACAGGTTGCTGGACTGGGGACGCTGGGCCCGGTCTTGGACGGGATCTCTGAAGGGCTTTTTCATGAATTGCCCGCAAGAGGTGGCGGGCGCAGGAATCGTGGCCTCTAACGGCGGGCAGCCTCCGGGCAGTTTTGGTGGCATTTCCGCCCGAGATCTCCCTGGGGTCCCTTGGTAACATGCCGCAGTGTCTTTTTCTTATTCCCCCCCCCCCCGGAATTGGCCGGCGTCTCCGGGGCGTATGACTAGGCCGGCGCCTGCTTTTGGTTCTTTGCAGGTCCCCTCCCTTTTCACCGACTTGTGCCTGTAGAGCTCGCTTCGGCGTGCTCGACACTTCCACCGCGAGTCAAAGCGGTACGGTCAGGGCGGGAAGCGGCCGGGCTGGTGATCTCATCGCATCAGACGTTGGGATCGCCGACAAAGGCCTGATTTAGCGTCTCGAGACTTGGGACCGAGTTCGCGTTTCCTCTTGGTGGGTGGGTTAGTAGTCTAGGTGGTTTCTGGGGTAAGGGACTCCAGAAATCTTTCACCCAGATGGTTTAGCGAGGTATCAACGACGGTCACAGGCGGAGAGTGCGTCGGTTGATAGACGCGCCCTCAAAGCTGACCTAACACTGTTTTGTGACGTCTAAAATTTACAGTGGTCTGCAGGGTGGACAATTCCAACTTCGCGCTTAGACAACTTCTCCGCTTCGAAGGGTCGCAACAGACACTCAAATTCCCGGTTTTTAGGGTAAGGAAACTGAGCAGGAAATATCTTTAATATTTCTCCTAAAACCCAATGGCGTATCTTCGGCCCGCCTATGCTGGTTCTACTCGGTACTTGCGAGTCAGTTTGGGAGCTGGCTTCGCAGTAGCGCGTAGAAGCGCACTCACAAGGCTTCCTCGGGGAGCCGTGGAGAGCCGCCCTCCGGGGGCGACCCTCCCTAGTAGTCCATTAACTCTTTGATGAAGTAATTACAATAAATATATAATGAAGTTTCAAATGCATGTTATCCCAAATTCAAAATTTTTCTTTCACTTTTTTGTACCGCGTGGAAAACTGGTCTCGACATACTAAAATTTATTAAACTTCATCATTGAACATTGATTGGTTTTGGAGGAGATAGCGGCGAAAGGAATCAAAGTTGCCTTTCATTATATATATTTGAAATACGTTGACATGTTGTAGACCGATCAAGATATGTGCAATACCTGTTGATGATCTATCAGTGTGATCAGGGTTTGTTTCAACTTTGTAAAGCCTTCTTGATGAATCCATCCTAAGTCTAAAAGATCAATTCATCTATCTCATCACTATCCACTAAGCTCTACCCAGTGAAAAACGTGTACTCCTTGTTCTGCAGCTCACAAGAAAAAGAAGCAGCTAAAGGAGCAGGGTGAGGTTGTTTCAAATGTTTTTTGCATGTGTAATAATTTCTTCAACACGTGTAAACTTTATACTACAAGAACAATAAGAAAGTTGTCTTCAGTTAAAAAAAAGAAAATATTAAATAAAAGTTTCAAATTCTGTAGAAAAAGAAATTAATAGCTGTTACAGCCATAGATATTTCTGTCATTCATTCAAAGCTTATTGAGATTTTGCTGTTTGTCATAGGCTAATTATATTTCTTATATTTTTATATGACCGGAAATGAAAGGCAAGCTGCATGTTCAGAATAAGAACAAATACTCACCAAGCTGATTTTCTCCCTAATAGATCTTGATTTGGTTCCAACATCATCAATTTTGGTTGGTACTTCTGCAAAATGTGAGCATATCCTTACTTTAATAATTTTAATATGAAAATACAAGCGATATTGAATCATTATTTGAGTGGTCATTAAAAATCAAATGAAATCCACTTTGTCCTTTTTTTTGCTTTCCTTAAATTTTTCTTCTTCCTCTTTTTCATCTTCATCATCATTTTTCGTCGTCATCGTCTTCTTCTTCTTCTTCTTCTTCTTCTTCTTCTTCTTCTTCTTCTTCTTCTTCTTCTTCTTCTTCTTCTTCTTCTTCTTCCTCCTCCTCCTCCTCCTCCTCCTCCTCCTCCTCCTCCTCCTCCTCCTCCTCCTCCTCCTCCTTCTTCTTCTTCTTCTTCTTCTTCTTCTTCTTCTTCTTCTTCTTCTTCTTCTTCTTCTTCTTCTTCTTCTTCTTCTTCTTCTTCTTCTTCTTTTTCTTCTTCTTCTTCTTCTTCTTCTCTCCTTTTTTTCTTTTCTTCCTTTATATTCCCATTTTTTACCGTTTTCTCTCTTTCTATTGTCACTTATATTTTTCATTCTTTTTCCCATTCCTTGAACTGTTTTCTTTCCCTTTTTTTCGTTTCTGTCTCGAAAATGTCTTTTTTTTCTTTAGATTATATCCTTTCTTTTTTTTCTCTTCTCGTTCTTTTAAACTGTTGATATTCTTTCTTTTTCTCAATTTTTTTCTTCCCCTCTGATTAATATTTTGCCTATGAACTTCATGTAGCTTGATACGTCTTATTATATTTAACACG
Source organism: Elysia crispata (assembly GCA_033675545.1). Classification (NCBI taxonomy): domain Eukaryota; kingdom Metazoa; phylum Mollusca; class Gastropoda; family Plakobranchidae; genus Elysia; species Elysia crispata. Next base: position 56,834 of record JAWDGP010000617.1, on the reverse strand, counting down.
TTTTGCATTAACCAACTGGTCCTGTGTTGTATTCAGATATGCTTGACTATCGTGATCAGTCCGTGAGCGACATGGAAGAGGAAGGTAACATTTTTCTTTGGCTACTTTCCTTATGCTTAGACACGAGGAGTCTTCGCATGGATAGAAATTGAAAAAAAATCGTTTTTTGCATTGTTCTTTATTATTGAGACTAAAGTAGAATTTTTTCATTAAATCAAACAAACAAATAAAGCTGAATAATGTCAATGAAACGCTAGCATGCTACAAAATTTATAAGAGTGCTGTGGTGGCGGTGCCATACAAATTGTAAACCATAATAGCTTTTAACTCTTGACATAGCTACATACAACTGACCATGAGTGAAAACTGACTGTGGAAGATAAATTCCAACTTTTGTCAAAGTTTGACCCTGTGACTTGTTTATAGTCATGGCATAGGACGGTTTTATTGGAAACTGTCTCCTAGTGAGTGTGAATGGGAGATGACAGTCTTTTGTTGTTGTTAGTGCAATTCGTGGAATGAATACAATGTGTCCAGCATGTGTACCTGTCATTATTTTGACTCTTCTTCCTATTGTTTTAATCAGAAGGCGTGTGCCGTTGAGGAGTCCTTGAGATGGATTCAAATTTCGTAAGAGCATCACTTGTGTGTTGACTTTGAGTTTCAGTTGATGTGGAGGTAGGCCGGTTGGATTTTAATTCTTGAGGAATTGAATGGGTTAGAGATTTTGATCTGCATCTCCACTTCCTATTGAGTCTGCACTGTTGTAGGTGTGTTCAGTAGCAAATGTTGATTTTTTTTATCATTTTATCATTGACGTGGTATACATTTTCATGTGTTGTTGTTAAAATTGCTCTTTGGAGTAGGTATTCTTCTTTAGAGTAATTTTCATTGAAGTCATTGTAAACTGAGGTGATGAGAGCTTCTGTATCAGGTTGGCAAAGCTCAGTTGGAATTTGTATTGCCATCTCTCCAATATCGTTGTGGACTTCTTCTGTGCCATTGCCTGTACGTAATAACCACTGTTGGGATTGCCCATCGTTCCCAACCCTCATGTTTTGGCGTAGGTGGATAATTTTGATGTAGTCCCATAGGTAGGATTTATTGAGTGTGACATTCAGTATATCAGCTTGTCTTCCTTTCGGAACAACAAATAATACCTGCCTGAAATCTCCTCCAAGGACAACAACCTTGCCCCCAAACGGTTTCGAACAATCGATTAAATCTGACATCGAACGGCTCAAGCATTCAAAAACCATTCGATTCATCATGGGTGCCTCATCCCAGATAGTCAAAGGTGTTTTGATGATTTTTTGGGCAGATTTGGATTGCCATGACAGCTTGAAATGCATTTTTTTTGTTCAGCATTCATTTGTGCCTGTCTTTGTCGAGAGATTTCATGCTGTTCAACTTGATCATAGTTGTCGTTGTCCGCCATTGGCAATTCTGTGTGTGTAGTCTCAGGCAACTCAAAATCAGTCAGTGTTTTTTTGTGCTGGGCAAGGATTTTGTTTATTTCTATCAGCGCCATTTCAGAACAACTGTTATTAAGCGTTGAGCGTTCATCAGTGTAAAGTTGATAATAGAAATCTTCTGAAAGTTGTTTTTTAAAAGTGTCCCACAGAGTGACAGGGCTGGATAGGTTGCAAAAGAGTAATATTGTTGCAAACAGGTGCCTTAATTGGCTAAGTGATGCCGTGAACGCAGTCTCAGTCATGCAGTAGATCCATTCTTCATCGTCTTCTAAGAGCCCCATAGATGAAGCCGCATGTCTAAAAGTTGGGTACAAAATTCCCTCTGGAGATCTGCGTATGTCCTCAAATGACTTTGCACCTTTAACATGTTGCAAAAAAGTCGCAGAAAAAACCGCTCTCCTTCTGTGGGATCTGCAGTGTAAATTCTTCCGATTGACATTCTATTTCTTTGTCGTTTTTTCCAGGAGCATATTTTGCTGTCCCATGTATAATGTTCTGGCATTTCTGTATATAACAAATGATTTGCATCCGGATTCCTGTCATTTTCTTTAAACCATGCTGTCAATGTTGTGTCTTTTGTGTTTCTGATAGCAGCTTCAGCATGACCCTCTCTGTAAACTACAGATTGCTTGTTTGGCAAGTGCAAAGCAAGTCGCTGAATTGTAGGGCATCTGTCTTGCAACTCGAATTGAAGCAGTCTCCAGCATGACTCATTTGCAGAGACAAACCGTGCATCAACAAATTTTCTGATTTCATCTGGTTGCGGTCCCTGTTCCTGGAATTCAACCAAAACTCTGTCATGTCCCTTGTACAGATACTTGACAGCCCTTATGCTGTTGCAGACTTCAGTGTTGATATGTGGTATTCTGGATATGATATTTCATTGACTGTAGTAACATTTCTAAATGGTTTAGGAAATTTCTTACTGCAATGACCATCCTTCATGCAACGGATTTTTAGATTCGCCTTTCCACACGGTCCATGCATCATGTGTTTGGCAATTAATTCTCGAATGGTCTGGTTTTGTGGTATTTCGGCACTTACTAATGCATCAATGTATTCTATTGCTTTTGGGTTTTGCATCCTGATTAAGAATTATCAGCATGTGTGAATGAGGTAGACTCTCACATAGGCAATGACTTTTCCAAAATTTTTTTTTTCTTTGGGATCTCTTTTATAAGCGCTGACAACTTTATTTTGAAGATTCTTGCAACCAAGTCAGGTCGATCTGCCGCCGTCTGATGTGGATGGAGCTCGTTGGTTATATCAGGCCATTTCGCATTGCATGTCACAGTAAGAAAAAGATCAGGTTTGCCATATCTACGGACTATTACCATAGCGTCGTGATACAGTTGAGTCATGCTTTCTTGGTCCTCCAACAGATGTTGATGGCAACACTATCTTCGTGCCACCCGTCGATCATTCCGAATCTCCCCTCATAACTGCATCTGCCAATCCATCATATATTTCTGCTCTAATACTGTTTTGGTTGTATCGTATAAAATTCAAGCGCTGTCCTTCAACTTTTGCCTATTGATCCACTAAATATTACTGGAAAAGTCTACCGCCAAGCAAAATAACATTTTGAACTCATCTTTCCAAATTCTTTAGTCATAAAACGGTGATGGGCGACTTGTCCTTTTCTTCTCCCATTGAATTTAATGTTTATTACTTACCCTTCTTCGCCCAAAGGAAAAAACAAAACATAATGCAAAGAATCAAAGTGTGGGTGTGTTTCAGAAATCTTCACAACTGACTTTTGCTGAGGGTGGTCTTCGGTTTTACGGTATAAAGTAACATCTCTCGGCAAAAAGTTTTGAGGTGCATCTGGTAAAATGAGAGCTACTTCGGATGAAGTTGGAAGTTGTACCTATGCGAGTCTTTAGAGGCATCTGCATGAAGTACCATTTTAATAGAGTTGCCTTGGTCGCCTGCTTGTTCAATTTGATTTGCAGCATGTTCAAAAAACTGCACGAAAGGATTCACATCGTTTATAACAGAAGAAATTGTGTGAAGCACATCAGGCTTTAAATGTTGATTCCTATGCAGTCTGTTTTGTATTTCATTGTCAGTGTCATAAATGTACAGTTGTGCAAATTTAGGTCTTTCTCCATCTGTATTTGGTTGTAGATGACCAATTCTATTGCAAACAGTGCCACTAACTCTAAAACAATATACCCCTGCCGGTAACATGTCCTCATTTACACCAAGTGATCCGAATACGAAAGCTGAATTGTAACTTCGAATGTTATTTCGAAAACATCTAGATTCTGCGCTATCCCCCACAAACAGCTAGTGTAAAGGTTCTGGTAAATTTTGTAAGGGGGGTAAATTAACTTGAACATTGGCACAGCATAGTGAGGATGTTTCTGTGGGCCACAATTTTGCGTCACAATAATCGCATGTCTTTGTCATTCCCTCAATATTGTGGACAACAATATTGATATTGTCATGGTTTGGGGCAGTTGGCGGTGTAAGTGTAGAAGCTGCCTGTCTGATGTAAGGTGGAGGCGGTAGCGGTGATGTAGATGTAATCCGTATGGGTCTATCTGCTTCTTATGGTGGTGTAGCAGATCTGAAGCTGGATCTATGGTGTGGAGATCTAGAGCTACATCTGTTTTTACTATCTGGATCAGATCTTGGTTTATCTCTAGATCTAGTTCCACTTTGGCGTAGATCTAGTTCGATCAGTATCAATAGATATGGATGGTTCATCAAGTGTTGTTTGTGGTGGTGCGGTTGGGGAGATTTGATTTTTGATGCGTGTTTCTTAAACGTCTTAAACAACATCTCTTTTTCTCACCTGCCATCGTAATATCGATCTATCTTCCACAGTTAATTATAATATTATCACTCAGACTGAGGTGGTCTTATCGCTGGTTGGTCTAGGCGATGCAGTAGAGGTAGATCTAGATCTAAATTGAAGAAAAAGTAATTTCGATGGTCTAATTTTGATCTATTGACACAAAACGTTGCTTTTTAAAAAGTGGGGGTCATGTCCCTAATGTTTTGTTATTTTTAAGTGACTGTGTGACGCTCAAACTTTTTAGAATTACCGCTATCTAGTGATGTTGATGGCCATTGTGGGAGGCGTACATTGCAGAACAAATAATACCAAAGGTCTAATATTAAGTTAATGACAACAAAACATTGCTTTTTTTAAAAATGGGGGTCATGTCCCTAATCTGATGTGTAATTATCAAGTGTCTGAATAAGTCTGTGGAGATGGGCAAAAATTCGAGGAGGGGAGCACACAATGAGCACTAAATTTTTTTATATATAAGTAGGGATTAAGTGAAGAAAAGAAGTATTTTATTACAGTTTGCTTAAGGGAAAAGAAACATCGGCTTCCCTTTCAACATAGATCGAAGATGTAATAGGAGTATAATGTATAATTTTTTTCAAAACGGTACCTTAAAACAGGTAAGTTTCACTTAGTTTTATTCATCTGTTAATGTAATTTTGAACGTTATTAAAATTATTAACCTCTGTGATTAAGAAGCAAAACACGCTATTATTGTGTTAAACAAAAGTGATTTATATTCTGTCGACTAGACAAACTGTTACGTTATTAATTTGTTGATTTGTTAGTGAGAACGTTACAGTTGTGAAGCCTGCAACAATTACAGAATTCACTGGCAAGTAATGAAACAGACGCGAAGCCAGACGTTATCTTGTTAAGTCATTACTTATCAGACAGCAACGGTTTAGATTTAGATTTTAAAAAACTTCCAAATTCTTCTCGAGATTTTGTTTCTGCAATGTATTGGATCAATTAAAAAAAACCTACCATTTTCAGAAAAGTTCCATTTAGCTTCAAAGTTATCCACACAAACCTAATTAAAAAACTGCGTCATTTTCATGACCCATTTATCCAATTATTGTTTGAACTTTAAAACAAACTAGTGATAGTTTTTTTTACGAAATCGATTTACCAGTGTTTTCTTTCTAAAGGTCAATATCTCTCGCTAGTCCCATTCAAGTTTAATGCTCATGTAAAATCTACGGCTAAATCTGTGTAACACCTCTATCCCATTTCCTTCTTCCTCTCTCGCGCACCCATGTCCCTAAGTCCTCACTTTGAAATTTAAATTTTTGAACTCTCTAGAACTAGCTATAAGATTTCTTTCTTTTGCGTATTTTCATATTTCATCCAATTAACACTCTGAGTCTTTTTAGATGCTTTGAAACATCATTTTCTTTTTAATGACTGAAACAAAATATATCAATTTCATAAAGTAACAGATTGGGAAGAATGACTGTAACGATAAAGAACATTAGAGGCAAATGTAAAGTAGTAAGCCTTAAAAGGATTTCTGTGTTGGTACAGACAAATGTGATTGATTTATATTGAAAAGTAAAACAATCGAGTACAGTTTCTAGTAATGAGACTTTCTGAAAAAGAGACCAGCTTTCTTTTAATCTCTTAAATGTAAAGCAGTGTCATATATCCTTCTTCTTTGTTCCAGGCTGCTTATTTAAGGAACAACCAAAGGAATGCTCAACAGGTAGTGCCTAAAACACTGTCTCACATAAAATTGTACATTTTATTTTCGATAGAAATTAGTTTTAAAAAGGTCTTATATTGATAGGGAAATCAAAATTGTCTCTTTTTTTAAAACTAATTTGGTATGAATATATTTAGAATTTAAAATTGTGCACATCTTGTAAAAACAATCTAGATTATAGCAGGGTATAGTAGATTATTCTTGTGCTTTAAGAGCGAGTAACATATTTAGTTAGGTTATTCGTTGCACAAACTAGTGCTGAGTCGTTTTGACCGGTGCAAACTGGTTCCAACTTTTCGTAAGGCGAATGAAGAGATGTAGCAAAAACCTATGTTTTAAAAGTTATTGGTCAGACAAGAATAAAACATTTTAACACAGAAACCTGCTGAAAATTTAGGCTTGTAACTCTTACAATTATTACAATTACCTTTAAGAGAAATGTTCCCCTATAGATAATTAATAAAACCTTAATCACATTCTGCCGTCACCTTATTTCTGTTTGTTCTAATAGTCAACAGTGCCGTTTGAATAGGTTTTAGATTTAAAAAAATGTTTGTTGTTTATATTACTTTATTTCTTATCATAAGTCTATACAGCAATATCTTATTCGACACATATATATTATTGGAAAAATGCATTTTTGTACGATGCAAATTTAGGCAATACGAGGATCGTATTAAATTTGATGCTTGCAAGGATTCGTTTGTTGTTGTTATTGTTGTTAGGAGGTTTTAAATCTAATTCATAATATTGTCATGAAATAACTGAAGCTGTCATGAAATTCTATTCAGTTCTTTAAATCCGTATTAGAAAACAAGTAATGAACTTCTAGTATTTATACGAAAAACTTCATAATTTAAACATTATAGAAATGTTATTTGCTGTGAAAAATACCGTTGTAATATATTAGTAAGCATCCGAGTATTTGGTTTGGATGTCTTAAACGCAGCAGCACAAACAGTAAATAAACGCTAGTGTCTCTACAATGTGACCCAAATATTTAATTTCTCCCTTGAATCCCCTTTGTTTGGATGATTTATTGGTATCTTTCAGACAGTGCAATGCGTTTTGCTGTAACTTCATCTGTGGGTCTAACTCACTTCCCCGCCTTGTGTAGGTGTGCACCTTTCGGGAAACGAATCGACTCGGATCAGTGTTGATGGGTTTTTTTTCAGCTATTTAGTGTCTATGTTAGACAGTTTTCACTGTGAGAAAATTATTTTGTGCTTGTTTGGTATAGATTCGTCTCGAATCTCCAGCTTAGTCCAAGTATAATAATAGTTTGACTACTCTTGGTTAATCCTGTTTTGGTTGGATACTGTATTATAGAACATGCTATTCATGACGGTATCGATAATTTCCTAATGACTACCTTTGTTCTAATTGGTTGACATTTTATAGCGCACTGCACATTGCCTTTTACTGAGAATATCCTTGCATTAATTTTATAATTATTTTTTTTTCTAGATAAATGACGAGATTCGGTGACGATAAGAACCGACATCGTGGAATATTAAGTAACCTTAAGTTAGTCAGCCTTGTTTTCTACAGAAGAGTCATGCGAATGGCTGTGCATATTTCATACCCTTAGACGAACGGAGCCAAAACACAACTCTCTAACTCATTTTTTTCATTTTCCTTGAAGAATTAAACAAGTTTTAAACTGATTTCACTGACACTGAGCAGAGGGACACAATTCGACAAGATAAAAAATATTTAAATCGTCTGTATGTATTTTCTTTTATTTGAAGTAGTACAGCACCATTGAGATGACTTGCGGAGTTGCAATTAAAAAAAGATAGGGTAATAGTTTCTATTCATTTATCATTCATTTTTATTGTTATCCCTAGGGTACACAGATAGTTAATCAGTCACAATGTATTACTTTAGATGAGAAAAATGATAATTTTGTGCTATGTAAATTTATGCAAAACGATTATGGGAACGAATTTTTAAATTGTTTTTTCTACATGTTACAATATATTTTTACTTTAAGACTGTTTTTGCACAACATTATGCAACTTTTCAATATTTTTTTTTATTATAGAAAATTGTTATTTTTTGTCGTAATTTTTTTTCAAGGAAAACGAGTATTCCATTAAGATTAATAATTTAATAATAATATCAATTCATTCATAATGGAATCATTGCAGCTTAGATTTGCTGTAAAAATTAGAGTCGTAAAGAAAGGAAAAGTAAATCTGCGAATATTTGGTCTAAATCACAGGAGTAGAACTGGTTACTGCAGAATTGCATTTTAAGAATGCACCCTAAAGCTCCCAAAATATTTTTCATCGATTCACATTTTTTCGGATGCTAGTTTTCAATAAGTATAGCCTTGCTTCTTGTTGCAAAAACCCCACCCTATAACTCATTTTCTACTTTTCACGTTTTCTCTCATCCTTTTTGTGTATTCGAAACTGGTTTTACTGACACTGAGCAGATAAAAAAAAATCAGAGCAGATAAAAAAAAGTAAACGTCGTTTTTTATTGATATTCTGTGATGTATTCGAAGTAGTTTTGTGCGATTGAGAAAATTTGCAGCGCTTCAATTTCCTACTGAGCTGATTATAGTTTCTGTTCTTTTCACATTTTTCGTTATAGACTTTTGATACACACAACAAGCCCATGTAACCGATACTATTGTACTTATCATTTTCACATGAAGTGTGTTTAACACTAATATTTAAAGAGATGAAAGTAAAGACATATGTATCAAAATGATTGAAGTTAAAAAACTGCAATCTTTTTTGTATTATTTTCCTTTTAATATTACTAACTTTTTTAGTGATGATAAACAAAAAAAAAAGTAATGAAGACAAAGATCTCTATTGCAGTTCGCCTAAGTCAAAAAGAACTTAAAGTTGATCTAGGAGTATAAAAATCAAAATTATTTTTAAAAGGGTATCTTGAGAACAGTTTTTAAGGTAACTTAATGTTAGTTATATTCATCCATTAAGCTAGTTTTAACTTTATTGAATACACTGTATGAAAAAGAAGCAAAACACGCCGTAATTATGTTAAAAAAGATATATTCATGTTAATTTTATTACTTTATTTATTTTTTTACACACACTTAAATAATAATTTGTAAGTTAGGACGTTACAGTTGTGAAGTATGCAAAAAAATGAGAATTCACGTACACGTAATGTAACAAACGTTTTGTTCAAAGAAGTGCAATTCAGCATTAAAGTTATCCAAACCTACCATTAAAAAGTTTCAAGGTCTTGAGGAAGTGATAAGGTCTTTTTTCATGTACCATATTTCCAATAAAGATTAAACTTTGAAGAATAACATAAAAAATGACTAAGTCAGTTTACAAATGCATATTTTTAAAGTCAATATTTCCTGCTCCCTAGCACTCTAGCTACAAACTAGGCTACATGCTATGTAATCACCCACCCACCCACCCCCAGTACCCATGTCTTCATATAAAATGTAAATCTAATTAAATTTCTTGAATTATCTAATGCATTTCTTCATAATTCGTTTTTTTTTTTTTTCATATTTCGTCCTTTTATGAAGCTAAGGCTTTTTAATGTAAATATTTTCAAGTATTATTTTCTTTCTAACAGAAGATACAATACTCCTTTCATGAAGCAACAGATTGTGACGAATGACTGTAATGCCAAAGAATATTAATATGCAGACAAATATAAAGCAATAAAAAACAAGAGAATTTCTACATTGCTAGAATGTACACAGCTGTTTCTATTGTCCAATTCCCTGTTCTTTAATTCATAGAAGAAACTAAGAAAAAATCCTATTGTTTCAATAGATGCACTTCAGGCCACAAGTAGTGAAAGATAATTACGCTAACAGAGGTGGAGAGGCAATTGAAAAGCCTACAGGTCAGAAATCAAAGTTTTTTCTTCAGATTATTTTAAATTTTACTCCAAAATTGTTATCAAGTATTCTAAGAAAGTTATTTGCGGGAGGACTTTCCCAATGTTAGGGCGCCAATCACGAAAATGATATCTGATTCACGTTACAGGTAGCACAAACGTCAACAGACTCCGTTTATGAGATGTTTTTATAAGAAGGAAGCTCTCCTTTATTATCTCTTTTTCATTCTGAAATGTTAGAAATCAATGCCATCTATCATTTTTTTCTTTTCAGGCCGTTTTTCAAAAGAACATGCAAGGGAATATCCAACAGGTAGAGCATAAAATGCTGTCGATTTAAAATCATTTATTTTATCTTCGTCAGAAATTCCTTTTTCAAAGATCTTCTTTGAAAAGAGAAGTTTAAATTGTATCTCTTTTAAATCATCTCGTATGATATATTATTTAGCACTCAAAGTTGTGTAGATCTTTTGTAAACAAGTGCATTATAGTACTTACTTATTACCAAGTATCCTTGCTATATCTAGGCCAATATTATATTCCATAAAGTTAATCGTTGCACAAACTAATTCTTAGTCATTTGGGAATAATTCAAAGAAGTTCAAATATTCCGTGAGACAAATACAGAGAAGCAGTAACGTCCTATATTTTGAAAATCATTGGTCAACAAAAAAGAAACATTTTTGTACACAAACTTGCCGGAAACTAAGGCCTTTTAGTCTTACAATACATGTTTGCAATTGCTTTATAGGAAAATCTTTTTCAATTAATATTAATATTAAACACTCTACTAATAGTATGCTCACTGTTTGTTGTGAGAGTTATCAGTCCCATATGCATGAGTGGAAACCTTTTTTTTTTTAATTTTTAAAAACGTTTATATAGTAAAATTGTTTTACATTTATTTTATTTTGAATCTTCTTTGCACAACAATACCTTATTCAAGTATAATTATAGTTTTAGTCTAGAAACTGATGTTTCGTACAATGTAATTTAGCCAAAAAAGGTATGCCATTAAGTTTTTGTTATGTAATAGTATTGGTTATAAGTCTAATTTAAAACATTCTTTTGAAATAAACAAACAGTCATCAAATCCGATTCAGCTCTTCAAACCGGTCCCGAAAACAAAATTCAATGAATTTATAGTATTCATACCAAATACTTTATAATTTAAGCAATGCAACATTATTATTTGCTGTACAAAATACAGTTGTAATATATAAGTAAACATTTCAATAGTTGCTTTGGATACCTAAAACGCAGCAGCAGTGGCTGATGCAGTAGCAAAACACTTGCATCTCTATAATGTACTCTAAAGCGGTAACTCCGCGAAAATTCATGAAACACCGCGAAAGTCAACAGCACTCCGCCGAAACCCAGTGAAACTCCACAAACTCCACGATACCTCGTAATAACAGGCGAAACTCCACGATACTCCGTAGAACCCAGTGATAACACTAACATTTTGTAAGATATGTTATCATTTGCTTCATTATACACTATACTACGCGCTATTTTTGCTGCGTTGCCGTTTACGAACGGAACACCTTTTCGTTTCCTGACATTTTCGATTCCCAATTTCAATTTGGTACCTGTTGCTTACCGCGCATCAAAAAGAAAGTTTCCAACAAAAGAGGGAATTCCGATTCTCCGTTTCCTTTCACAACCTCTCTGTTCATTCCCCACATTAAGGTTTGCAACAAAAGAGCACTGCCCTCTTGCCAGTAGTAGTAATAGTAGTAGTAGTAGTAGTAGTAGTAGCAGTAGTAGTAGTAGTAGTAGTAGTAGTAGTAGTAGTAGTAGTAGTAGTAGTAGTAGTAGTAGTAGTAGTAGTAGTAGTAGTAGAAATAGTAGTAGTAGCAGCAATAGTAGTAGTAGTAGAAATGGTAGTAGTAGTAGTAGTAGTAGTAGTAGTAGTAGTAGTAGTAGTAGTAGTAGTAGTAGTAGTAGTAGTAGTAGTAGTAGCAATGGTAGTAGTAATAGTAGTAGTAGTAGTAGTAGTAGTAGTAGTAGTAGTAGTAGTAGTAGTAGTAGTAGTAGTTGTAGTAGTAGAAGAAGATAGTAGTGGTAGAAGCAGTAGTAGTAGAGGATAGAAATAGTAGTAGTAGTAGTAGTAGTAGTAGTAGTAGTAGTAGTAGTAGTAGTAGTAGTAGTAGTAGTAGTAGTAGTAGTAGTAGTAGTAGTAGTAGTAGTAGTAGAAGAAAATAGTAGTAGTAGTAGAAGCAGTTGTGGTGATAGTAGTAGTAGTAGTAGTAGAAGAAGATAGTAGTGGTAGAAGCAGTGGTAGTAGTAGTGGTAGTAGTAGTAGTAGTAGTGGTGGTAGTGGTGGTAGTGGTGGTAGTGGTAGTAGTTGTAGTAGTGGTAGTAGTGGTAGTAGTGGTTGTAGTAGTAGTAGTAGTAGTAGTAGTAGTAGTAGTAGTAGTAGTAGTAGTAGTAGTAGTAGTAGTAGTAGTAGTAGTAGTAGTAGTAGTAGTAGTAGTAGTAGTAGTAGACGAAGAAGAAAAAGACAACAAAGCATAACACCAGCCAAATAAATCAGGGTTTAGTATTTTGTCGAGACTTATACTGCGTGGTTATTACGATACCCTGGAGATACTTTGTCACTAAACCCCACTCAAAAATTGATATTAGTGAAAAGAAAAAAAGGTGTTTAATTTTGTATGGCATGATATCCTTCTATGAATCTTTTTGACATTAATTTCTAAAATGATAAATTTTTTATAGTTAAATTAGATAAAACAAATGAAACAGAGATGGAAACCCTGAGATCACCGTGAAATGTGGACTTGACCTCTGTATTCAACAAGTAAAATCATCATTTTACATCGTTTTTAATATTACTATTCCCTTATATATTATATAGGCACACCCTGTGTAGTACCTAACATGTTTCTCTTGTTCTATCTGTTTATGAATAGTTCACTGCGTTATTTTTTTTTTATCTTTTTACCGTGGACCTGAAGAGGTTGATTTTCTGGATTTTTTTCTCTCTTTTTATTTACTGAATGATATTTAGCATCCAGCAATCCATTCTGTGTCCCTTTTTGTTTGTCCCTTTGGAACTTGCTTTTTTTACCCTCTAGATTTTTCTCTATCTTCGGGGTCCACCTGAGTCATGAACTTTTCTTCTGTGTTTTCAATTTTAGTCAGCTGTCCTCTGAATATTTTTCTTATGATGCTCTACATGCAATTTTCGTTTCTTTAATTGGTTAGTTTTTAGTAGGTTTTGCATATTTACTTCTCTGCCGCTTAAGATCTAAGAATACCTAATTGTCTTCTCTCTTTTATTGTAGTGTCAAAATTTTTTTTTTATTTTTAACGGGGGGGGGGGGGGGGGGGGAGGGAATGGGGGTATTATAAAGCACTCCAAATTGCTTGTAGAGAAACTTCTCTTTATGCAGGGAGGCTGGTGTAGTTGTTGTTTTTTTTTTTGTGGTAGTGGCAGTAGGCCTTTAGTGCAGATCTATAGTAACTATGTCAACTTGTGGGTGAGCCAAGTGCACTTCTAGTCTCCGCGCCTCTAGCGGTTTATTTCCTTCGGTTCTGTAATATTTCGAAAGATACATACACATGTACTTTGTTTAATGTAACGATTGCATAAATTGACTAGCTGATCTACACTTTTGGTCCTGTCCAACTGGCCAGGGAAGCTTCTCTTCGGTCGGCTTACGACGTACTTTGATTCAGGGATCTTGGGGAATTTAGGGAAACTACTTGTACTAAGTTTATGTGATGCTTTGGTCGGGAGATTTGTGCTAGATGTAGCGATGAGTTAACGATGGGTTTCGTAGATTCTATCTCGGTCGGTTATGGTCTTATTTGGCGAAGCGGTCCGACGGAGAAGAATTGTTTGTCAGTACCTTTTTCGGAGTGGCTAGAGGCCACGTCGGTTGGAAGTATTGTTTGAAATTACTGAGCAAGTGAGAAGTTCTTGTGATCATTCATAGTGGAAATTATTGAAGTATTGTGTGAAAATACTACTACTGAGAAGTATCATTCCTTGTAATTCTACGTGAATACCACCGTGACTCGGGCGTTGGCTGACTATTAGGCATTTTTTTTTTGCACTTTGTCTAGCCATTTTGATTTAGTAACCTTTCTTAGTATCTTCTATTCTGTTTTCGTCTTCTTAGTATTCTGGCCATTTTGTTTTAATACTTGATCTTATGTACTTTATATTGAGTATCTTCTTGGCGCTTATCATTCTGATCACTTGTTTTAGTATCTTCATGTACATGACACTTTGTTGTGGCCTCTTCTAGATGTTTGTTATCCTTACCATTTTGTCAGTATCTTTTATATCGCACTGAGTTTTGTATCTTTTATGTATTTTATTCTTTGAGAATTGCTTCATTCATTGATAGTTGAGTATTTGTGTAATAAACTTTATACAGGTGTTGGTAACTTTAACTTCTTCTTGCTGTGTTCCTTCTTTCTTGTGTGTAGTCATTTTTGTTTTGACATCCACTCGTATTAGTTAGGGAACAGTGGCCATAGTACTCCACTGATACTCAAGGACCCGTCAGTGTGAACACTGTAGTATTGCACGGCTGCTAGGCACGCTACCATAATAAGTTAGGGCTTGCAATTACTTGGAGTAGGAAGAAGCACTGGGCTTCTATTGATTACTAGTGGGCCCTATTGTAGCAGGAAATAAGTAAGGAATTACCCAGCTAGTTGCATTTAGTGTGCAGCGGTGTGATATTTTGAGTATATCCCTAGAGTGGTGTCGAAGTTGAAGTCTGTAGTTGTTTTCCTTTCAGCTGTCTTTCCTTGTCAGGAGCACCGACCTCCACCCTTTTGCTCCTTGTCTCGTAGTCCTTTATAATGCCTAGTGGTCAGCTAACCCCGACTGCTGCAAAGAGAGAGAAGATGGTCGTCGACGCGCCAAGGGAAATAACGGTGGCTAAGTTCAACGGGAATGTAGGCGTTGGGGAGACAACCAGATTCCTCGGAGAGAACCTGAGAATACCTACACCTCGACACAGACAAGGAAAAGATTTCTTTTTTGTACGAGAAAATCGGAGAAGAGGTGGAGAGCGAAATAGATTGTCACCTCGAAGGAAAATCAGCCACCTCTCAAGAAATTTTGGACATTTTAAGGGGAGAAAAGAACTATTCCTGCCCTAAAGAGAGCATCTTTCAATACAAAACAAAGAAAGGACGAGGCAGTCCCCGCCGCTAAAAGGCGCCTTTGATGCGGTGATCAACCGCCAAAGAGTCGGCGGGATAGACCAGTCCAAAATAAGCGAACTGAGAGACACCATCTACGGGACCAACTCAGGTCATTGCCAAATACTACCATCAACGAAATACGTCTCCAAGGGCAAAGGATGGAGGATGACGACTGCGATAGTGAGTGGGAAGAGGAGAGAAGTGTTGGCCTATGCCAGGTCACCGCGTCTTCAGAAGATGAGGCGATCGAGCTACTAAGGAATCAAGTAGCTTAACTTACTGACCTAATTATGGAACGTCAGCAACAAAGAAGTAGCGACTATGGAGATAGGCCGCGCCCCCACGCTCACCGACACAACCTGAGATCATCAAGACTTGCGCTGTCTGCTCTAGGTGTGGCACACAAGGCCATTTTGCTAGAGTATGCGCCCAGGTGCCGAAATCGGACTTTTCTGTAAGCCCCGCCTCCTGTAGAGGCATGGAGCGACATGTTACGCAAGGAGTGACACCACGAGGTCAAGTCCATTCCATGAGTATTTATACTGACTATGAAGGAGGAAGTCCATAGTGAGAAACAATCCCAGGAAATACCGTAGAAGTGTTTGTGATGAGGAGAAGGTTGAGTTTGATGTTATTGAAGGTAGAAAGGGAGTCATGGCAATTAACATTATTGGACCACGTGGCGCAAATGCTGTAGGTAGCAGATATACTGCAAACATAGATGAGTTTAATTCCCGTCATTATGCGAACAAACGTAGTGATAATCGATAGAGACTGTAATGAATTGGTGAAAGAGAGAATAGAGAGTGGCTGATGAATGGATGGATGCACAGAGAGAAAGAGAGAAAGACAGGTAGTCAGTGAGAAAGAGCGCACCGAGGTCGACTGGTGCACGCTGTGGTCAGAATGGAATTTATTGCAACCTTTATGCACAATTAATAAGCTAAAGTACTAGGCTTTTATTCAAGGATCCTGTTTGAGAATCTCTCCGTGAAAGGAGGTCTACTGTTTGAGAATCTCACCGTGAAAGGTGGTCGACATATTTCACCAAGTTCAACAAGGCTACCACACTTCGTTCGTTTAAATTCTCTATCTACATTCCTTATCTTTGAATCAAAATGATATAGCTTCTTGCGCCTCCAATGGCGTTAAAACAATGTGGTCAGCCCAGCGTGGAATCTTCCTTTGAGAAAGTCATTTGAACTTTCTCTTGCTGTAGCTCGTCTTTCTATTCCGCAATACTGCATTAACTCGTGTGGCACTTTGGATTACTGACAATCAAGATGGAACGCCTCATCAAACTGCGATCAACGTCTCGTGGGTGGCTGACAAGGGCAAATAGAGGTTTGGAAGAAGTGACACAAAACAAGAAGTCACAGTGGTAGAAGTGATACTTGCGATTGATGAATTTGACTGTCGTTTGAAAAACTTAGATGACATTCAATCACAGATCGAGACAGATGCAGAGGAGTCCTCTCTGGGGGACATCATTGAAGAGGCATTTAGCTATAGACAGAGACAATTAGAAGTAAAAATAAAAGGAGAAATCTTATATCAGAGACTTGTACAAAAAAAAGATGATATTGTTATGTCAGATGTTGTAAACACAAACGTAGAGAGTAGCCATCGCTCAAGATCAAACTTTTTAGGTAATGCCAGATTACCAAAACTTGAACTGCCTAAGTTTAGTGGTAACTTTTTGGAATTTAATTCTTTCTTTGATAAGTTTATTGCTATAACTGAGAAAATGAGCTTCCCGCCGTCACCAAGTTCACTTATTTGCAGTCCTTGTTGACGGGCGAGGCGCTCACTTGTATAAAGGGTTTAAGTGTCACGGATGAGAGTTATGTGATAGCCAAAGAAATTCTCACGAAGAGATATGGCAGAAAGGAACGAGTAATTTTGCACATATTCAGAAGTTGTTGTCTCTACATAGTGATCTCGGGAAAACCAATAGGCTGTGGCACTTCTACGATAGTTTGCAGAGCCATGTGCGTAGTTTGGAAACTCTTGGAGTGTCCGGTGACATCTTTGGTGTTATCTTAACACCACTGGTGTTGAGCCGGATACCCCAAGACATAAGGCTTGAGTGGGCGCGAGAGGGCGAAGGAAGAGCAAGTGATTTAGGCTTTCTTCTAGATTTTTTATATAAAGAAATTAAGCGGCGAGAAAGGTCGCAAAGCTTTCAAGAGAAATCTGAAGCAATCAGTGTAAAGAAAGTCCCCCAACCGTTTCAGCCATCTGTTGCTGCATTCCACAGCAGCTCAACTTCTGCGGGTAGAGGGAAAAACTGCAGTTTTTGCAGCATAGTGGGACATAAGAGTGAGGAATGCTTTTCTTTAAGAGGTTTATCCAAGGAAGATTTAATAAGAAAAGTTCAGGAAAAAAAGCTTTGTTTTGTATGTTTTGGCCATCATTTTGTTAGAAACTGCCCAGGTAACCATAAGCATTGCAAAAATTGTAAGGGTTGACATAACACACTCTTGTGTCCAAACACAGAGGGGACGGAGGTTAAATATCGTCCGTCTGATACTGTCAGAGAGCCTCCCAATGAATCCCCACCACCATTAAATAACGTGGCTTACGCTCATATTAAGAACAGACACAAGAACTCACTGATGCAGGTTGTCAAGACGATGTTAAGATGTCCAATGGGTAGAGTTGTGGAAGTAAGTGTTCTTTTTTATGGAGGTAGTGATAGATCGTTTATTATTTCATCATTGGCTCGAGAGCAGCAACTGCGAAAGTCTAGGGAAGACTGGTTCGCTTTTTCTGGATTTGGCGGGACGGGATGCGGGCCTCGCACTAAAAGGAATATATTTTTCCTTGAAATGGGAGGTTTTCCTTTGGAATTAACTGAAATTCCAAAAATATGTGCCGATATGTACAAAGCTCCTGTAGCTGAACATATTGTCAATAAATTTGAAGTTGATTTTACAGAAGACCTACGTGTTGGTCAACCTGTGAAAATTGACATATTGATTGGGCTTGATTACTACTGGAGGTTGGTACAAGTGACATGAAGCGTGTTGACTCTCTGGTAGCTCAAAGGATTCATCTAGGGTGGATGCTGTCAGGTGAGTATGATGCTCACTCTAAATCTAAAGGTGTGTCACAGCTGCTTTGCGTTGGCAATGTCTCAAAGAAGCTTGTCAAAAGTCTCTAGGAATTGGATGTTATTGGCATCAATAGCGTCGCTGAGAGCAAAGATAGGGTACTTGATACCTTCAACTCTTCTATCTCATATAAGGGAGGCAGATAAATAGTTGGCCTACCCTGGAAGGCTAAAGAAAAGCATAAGCTTTTCAACTATAAAGGAATTGCCGAGATGCGCTAAATTTGCTTGTCCAGGCGGCTGGCTGCAAATCCTAGGCTGAAGGACGCCTATGATGAGAACCTGAGTGAGATAGAAAACTCAGGAATAATAACAGAGGTCAATGATGACAATTCATTGGCGAGACCTGTGTTTTATTTACCTCACATGCCTGTGGTCAGAGAGGATAGTAAAACCACTAAGGTGACACCTGTGTTTGACGCTTCAGCTAAAGGTCATAATGGCGTGTCATTGAATGACTGCCTTGAAGCTGGGCCTAATTTGTTACCTAATCTCCTTGATGTGTTGACTAGATTCAGGAGATGAAAAGTGGCCGTGGTGGCTGATATCAAAAAAGCGTTTTTACAGATAAAGGTTCTGAAAGAAGACCAAAATGTGCTTCGATTTCTTTGGGAACAAAACGGTAAGACTAGGGTGATGAAATTTGATAGGGTTCCCTTCGGTACAAAATCAAGTCCTCTTATTGAACGCCACCATAAAACATCATTTAGATAAGTATTCTGAGAAAAGATTAGTCACTGAATTGAAAGAAAATCTCTATGTTGATGACTTTTTGTCAGGGTCCGATTCTGAAGAAGGAGCAGGGCGATTGATTGCCGAGGCAAAGAAAATAATGGCGGCTGCTGGTATGGAACTGACCAAGTGGTCTTCCAACAGGCCAGACTTTCTCCTTTGAACATGTCACATTGCCCCGCCTGGAACTGGTGGCGGCTCTCTTGGGCGCGAGAATCCTCAGATTTTTACGTACTTCGCCTCAACTTCCTTCCACTATTGAGGTCAAATGCTATTCTGATTCCATCATCACGCTAACTCTGAAGGTCAGAGCAGAAGATGGAAGACGTTTGTGGCAAAGAAAGTTCAAGAGATTCAAGATCTCTCTGATCTGCTTGTTGACATCATTGTGCAGGCACTGACAATCCTGCTAATCTGTTGACGATGGGCGTGAGTGCAAAAGGTCTAATGAGCTTTAGGTTGTGGTCACACGGTCCTGATTGGCTTTCATATGACACGTGCCCACCTTTACACTCATGTATGAAGTGGACTCAGCAGAGCTGAATACTGAAGAATTGAAGCCTGCCGTATGTGTGATGACAGAACCTAAAGCTCAGAGCCTCTTTTTCAGATCAATAGATGGGGATCTTTTGGTAAGGCTATTAGAATTGCGACTTGGGTGTTAAGATTCATAGCCAAATGTTCTCGAATAATAAAGAAACAAGTCATAAATTGACCAATGAAGAATGTGCAAGGGCCTCAAATTCGTTGTTGAAGAATACACAGACTGAGCATTTTTTCGAAGAAATCGTCTTCCTTAAAGCTGATAGATCTGTTGCTAAGACATCCATTGGAGATGAAGGACTGCTCCGTGTCAGGTGTAGAGTAAATTATAGTGACTTATCATATGACGAAAAGTTTCCCATTCTTCTTCCTAAGTGTCATCTTTCACTTCTGCTTGTCAGAGATGCTCACTTGAAATTTAAGCATGCTGATGTTAACCAGATGGTTTCGACCTTGAGAAACCAGTACTGGGTCATTGGCTTCAGCGTTCTCGCAAAAATAGTTAAAGCAGAATGTTTGCCATGCAAGCGTTTGGATGCCAAAGCTTGCCAAGAACCCATAGCTCCTCTCATGGAAGCTCGGTTAAAACAGGCACCGCCATTCCATGTAGTGGGCACTGACTTTGCTGGTCCTATTTACTGTAGGTATGCTCACGGCCAGAAATTTTATGTTCTTCTCTTCACGAGCGCTGATATTAAAGCAGTACATCTTAAACTTGTGGAAGCTTTGGCACTCTCTCCTTTCTTACTTGCTTTTCAAAGATTTGTTGCTCGCAGAGGAATGTCAAATACTATTTTTTTCAGACAATGCAATGACATTTAAGAGTGCTTCCTCAGAATTATTTAAGAGGTACGGACCAGAGTCACCTATTTGGCGATTTTCTGTACCCCGAGCTCCATGGTGGGGAGGCTGGTGGAAAAGAATGATTAAAGTGATGAAAGTGTCACTCAAAAGAAGTATAGGACTGAAATGTTTAGAGAGAGAAAGGCTAGAAACAGCACTTATTGAAGTAGAGGCTTGCATCAATTCACGCCCACTTGCATTTGTGGGCGATGAATTTAGTAGCGGTCATCCTTTATCTCCATCTCATTTCCTTGTTGGGCGTGGAAACCATCTTCATAAAATAAACATATCACTTTTTGTAGACTCCTCACTCGAAACCATCAACTCTCAAAAGGAATTGATGGAAAAACAGCTCATCCAATTCTGGAACCGCTGGCAAAATGAATATTTGAAACAACTTCCACTCCCTAAAAGAAGAGATAAATGTGGAAAATTAGAGGTGGGATCAGTTGCACTTGTCAGGGAGGATAATAATTATTGTCCAAGACTATGAAGGCCAATAGGTATCATAGAAGAGCTTATAAAGGGGAGAGATGGGGTGAATAGAACAGTGAAAGTGAAAACAAAAACAGGTTGTTTCTCTCGCCCAATTCAGAGAATTCATGACTTGGAGTTGCATGCACATCCAGTTCTAGACATGCCAGAGTTAGGAAATGGTCAGGTGTCCACAACTAGGTGTGGTCGGCAGTCTGAGGCTCCCGACCGATTTATGATAACTCAATAGATTTCTTGGTATGTGTGAATAAATTAGATCTAACAAACTTTCTCCCTTAAAACATTTGAGTTTATTGGGTTTATGAGAACACGTATAAGATAATTATAGCTAACATTTTTCCTCTCGTTTGTTTGTTTGATGATGTAGCTTTCGCTATAATCAATGCCTTGTCAGCTGCTACCAATGCTCTCATTGTACACGGTATTGATTTAGAATGGTATAAAGAATGAAAGATGGCATTATGTGGTTATGCCTTTTGTTTATCCTTTGTTTATAATAATTATATAAAGAATTACACGTACACGGTATGATTTGTTTCACGTTTTTATTGGTATTTTGAAGATCCAAGAACCAGTAACTTGTAGTTTGATGTTATCATTGGAACAAGAATTGCTTTTAAAACTTGTTTGTGATAATAAATCCTAACTTTCCGCTGAACATTAGTATTTTTTTTAAGTCGTTTGACTGTAAAGTTGTATACCAGTTATAGAGTATGGAATAGGGAAAATATATCCTCCCTCTGTGAAATGTAGCCATATCAAATTAATTCGAAATTCTATGCTATGTGTTTATTGTGTAACTCCTGTTAACCTGGTAATTGAACTGATAAAGTATTGTTGGGATCAGTTCAATGGTGGGGAGACTGTAATGAATTGGTGAAAGAGAAAAAGGAGAGTGACTGATGAATGGATGGATGCACAGAGAGAAAGAGAGAAAGACAGGTAGTCAGTGAGAAAGAGCACACCGAGGTCGGCTGGTGCACGCTGTGGAATGAATGGAATTTATTGCATCTGGTGTTGAATCAAATAGGGTGGAAGAGGACAAAAGGCGTATTCTTTGCTGGGCCCTTCCTCCCGTCACGGGCACCTGTGCTTCTTACACCATCTTTTTCTCGTTTACCCATTCTTGTTCTCTCCTATTTTCTTCTTTGATATGTTTAGCTCATAGAGCCAGTCTAAGTTTGTCTCTTGTGTAGTGAACGTGTTTCAGTCCGTGTTTAACTTCAATAGATCCTATAACATTTTTATATCCTTTATTCTTTATTATATCTTGTAGTGGTATAGTCAATAAACCTTTGTCTGTATTAAAACAAGACTTGCTATTTCGGCCGAATGTTGTGACTGTTGTATACGAGACAGCAAGCTCATGACAGAGACCAAGCAGTGGAGGTGCCCAGACCATGGATTATCTAACAGTCTTCTAACAGTCGTGGTGGTGCCGGCAGGAAACATTTGAATGACCCCACCTCCTCTCATTCTCAGGATCAAGGATATCAACCATGCAAACATGTGTTGGAGCATCGTAAGGCTCACCAAAGAACTACCATCATAACACCAGTGGCCGTCAGGACAACCGTCGCGGACGACATGCCACAGTTGTGACCTGAAACCAAAATTCCTGCGTAGCTGGAAGCCCCCATAGTCACCAATCATCGCAGCAATGATCAGCATCAAAGGAGAGTGACCTTCCATGAGTCCGGAACGCTGATTTGTCCCTCAATACTGACCCAGGAATATTACGACACTTCGTTTTCTGTTACCCGACGAGCAGCACCCTCTTCGTCGATCAAAGCAGATGTGCCGCGGACCAGACCGCTTTGGTCTTTACTAATACTGGACTGTGCTGTACTGTTTAACGGACTATGAACTGGGGCTTGGAGGACTATGACTGTATTTGTGTATGAGTGAAGACCATAATAATGATTCTGTAGTGTTACCTGGTATGACTAACACGCTTAAATGACTGAGGCGCTGCACGTGCCATTGGATTACCTCTAGTATTACGCTTATGGATTACAAATTATCTGTTGGATAAGTGGAAAAGGGATTTATTAATTCTGTCATCAAGAAAAAAAAATGTAACTCTGTGACTCGATTGTTATTCTATTGTGATTCTCTTGCATTTAATTTTCATTGTTTTTTTTTTTTGGTTTTTTTTTCAATTTCTTTTTTTCCTGCCTACAGTAGCGGTAACTACTCATTTGTCGTTTCTTTAACTTGCGATTTATATTGAAGATGATGATTTATGAATGCATGTTATAATTTTAGACATTGCGATGTGCAACTAAGTTTATAATTTACAGTAGTGCTGATTTATAATGTATGATGATTTTACGATTTTGAGTTGAGAGATGAAGGAGTAATCGACTGCAATTTATGTTAGTAAGCCTATCTCTATCTCTAGTTCTACACCCGTGTGATCCCGGGGCTCGTTATTTGGAACGGGGAGCTAAGAATAGGATCAGTGATTTGCCCATTTCACCAGATCGTAAAAAGCGAACTAAGAATGGTTTTGGGAGAGATTCCACCCTATCCCGTAATTGTATGGTTGAGGTAGAAGGCGAGTGTGGGACTCTAATTCTACACCCGTGTGATCCCGGGGCTCGTTATCCGGAACGGGGAGCTAAGAATAGGATCACTGGTTTGTCCATTTCACCAAATCGTAAGAAGCGAGTACAGAATGGTTTTGGGAAACATTCGAACCCTATCCCTTGTAATCTTAGGGTTGACGTAGAAAGCGATTCTGGGACTCGTTGAGATTCTGCTTTTGTCCGCTCTGGCAGCCGCGTGATATCTCGACTATTGAGAGCTGGACGCACTATACTGTATACATGTACCTACATTATCTATTGGCGTGTTTCTATTGACTACTATGATTAAAAGTAACCTGATGTTCAGTATAAGCGTTAATCATTTACTGTACATGGTAACTGGTGAAAAGGGATTTTTCGTTTAGGCTGATATGGGAGAAGCTCGTAACAGTGCGTGTGAATTTAGTAAGTACCATACTTCATAGGCACATTTTGTGTAGCTGCTTAAAATACAATAAATCTATAGGTTACTGGTCCGGCAATAATATCGTCTATAGATGACAATGTCTCAGGAAATTATTTACTGATCATAACCATTTCTTTTCCTTTATTGCTTATCACACTGTTTCTCTTGATATGAAACACTGATGACTTATATTATGTTGAATGTTTTAATGTGCCTGTATCGTTCTGGAGCTCCACGCTCTATATGTTGTGTTTTGTTCTTTCCACAATTTTGTGTATTTCGTCAACATGTTTACTTCCTCTTTTTTCCCCCTGCTTTTTTATGTAACGCACTCTTTTAAATTCATTTGTAACCATGCATATTCTAATATCCATTTTCTATATTTGCTCTTTTCATGCTCATTATTTAGCTTATGGGTATTGTTCAATTTTATGCCTTTTTAATGTAATTTTTTAAGTCTGTTGGGTAGTAACCATCCCCTGATTGTGCCAATTTTACTATGACATGTCACTTATTCTTGCCACGACTATTGTATACCACTACTGTCATATGATGTGGCATACACAAAGCAAATTTGTGAAATTCGCTTGCGATTGATTTATAAGGTATAAGATAATGATACGGAGAGAAAATGTTGCACTTGTTAAATGTATTTTAGATTTGTACTCAATCTTGTGAGTTTGTCCTAATTATTCACCCTATGTAATGATGATATTTTGAATGGTCTAATTTGATAAGTCATTTGTATTCGTTTTGTTTTCCATGGGCCTAAGTATCGATAGTAATGACTTTTGGGATAAACTCAATTTTTATCTTTGCCTGAAAGCACTGGGCTTCTATTGATAACTAATGGGCCCTATCGTAGCAGGAATCACGCAGCTAGTTACATATAATATATATATATATATATATATATATATATATATATATATAGTTTGAAGATAAGGTGGAATAATTGATGAGAGTGCTCAACTGATGGAGCAATACATAAATATATATATATATATATATATATATATATATATATATGTGTGTGTGTGTGTGTGTATGTATGTATACTTTAACTAAACATTATTCATCTTCTACCATGACACCCCACGTCCTAAACTCATATTGTACCTTGCATTTCGTGCTGTGCACCCAAAAAGTGCAATAAAGAAGAAATGCCAGCTAAGTGCTAAGTTCTTCTAATATACTATGGGATTTATCGTGAAAACACAACCTCTGAGCTGAGAACTCCAGGTCATAAATGTAAGACATAGAAAAAGGTTCCCTGACTCTTCAAACTATAAAACTTGCAGACACACACGCGCGCACGCAGACTCTTTTCCTAAAAGTAAATATCAGCTTTTCGTGCACATTTTAAGATTTTGCCTAAGAGCCGAAAATTTTTAATAACATAGAAGCGATTTTTTCTTATTTTGTTATTCATTTCGTAAATTACATTACGGAAACCCTACAGCGACAAATTTTCTTTGTGCCAAGTTTTCTATGTGCAGAACTAGTCCAACTACTCGTCTGAATTAAATTTGAGCCAAAAAAAGAGAATATTTTCAAACTGCCCTCAACTGTGTTTTATCTTTTCCGTTCAATTTTTATAGGATGTCAATCTATGTTTGTCATTATGGCCAATGAGGGTGTACGGATTTTAAGGTGATTAAATAAAAAATAGTGAGATCGGGACGAACTGCACTTTTTTACACCTGATTGTTTTGCTTTATATACATCTAGTTTACATGTTGAGAGGAATGAATTCGAATTGTATGGGAATGACTTAAAACTTCGAATGAAGAGGAATCTTTTTACAAAAGGGTGCATAACTGAACCTATGACGCATTGTTTGTTGTATGCCTGCAACGAGCAACTCTGCCTTTCCCCTGTTCCACGTTGCTACTGTACCATCCTGGGTACCTTTACTAGTATCAGTGTTAATACAGGTACTGGCACTTCTTTCTCAGTGTGTCAGCTCTCTTCTAGTACCTACTCCTTAGGCTGTGATTAGCATTGCTTGCAGCTTCAGAGACACACATGTAGTACTTTTGTAATGCCTTATGGGGTGTTATTGACATCGAATTAAGAGAATTGAACGAGAAAGACTTCAAATTATGAGTCAGATTCTGACAAAGCCAAAGAGTAAAAAATAACCTATCCTCTTGCAAAATTCAGTTTAATATGAGAAATTCGAATAATCAGACTTCGATTTTTGAGGTTTCTACTGTACTTGATTTACATTATGATTATTGCCCCTTGCTCTATTTTCAGATATATTGAAAAGCGTTGGGAATTAAAAATATTTACCAAAGGCTTCCCACAGTCGTACCCTATCTAAAAGAAGCAGTGAAATGTGTGTGCAGTTTTTAATATTAATTTTTACAATGCATATATGCACCACTTTGGGACTTAGATGTTACTCTAGCGAGAAAGGTTTGATTAGTTGAAATAAGTACAATAGTTTTATTAAAAAGAACACGATTAAAGTCACATTGAAGCAAATTTCGGCTGGGATTATTTATGAGGTACCAAAAGACAACGAAAATGTCGTCATATCAATGGTTGAGCTATCATAACTTTGCATTATATAACCTTACAAAGTAATAATTCGGCCTCCCATATGAATAAATTGGTTTACATTACTCATCCCTACAGGTGCAGATGAACAACTTTACACACCTTCATATGATACCATTGGAGATGAGGGTAAAGTGTTTTCTTTTATTATGTTTTTCTTATATTTTCTTCATGTTGTCACAGCAATCTGATAAACAAAAATGATGCAATTTAACTTGTACTGTTTAAAATGCTTGTCATTTTGGCATTCAAGTCTAGCTTATTTAAAATATTAATTTAAATGAGAAAATGTATATTTGAAGCAGTTCTTTTTTTAAGCTATGTTTCATTCAAATACCTCAAAGTTATATCTTGTAGCAACAATACGTTTTTATGCACTCTATGGATTATGTGCTTAGCTTTGATCTTTAAAATTTTAAGACTTCCCTATAAACACATTTCTAAAGCCATGATAGTTTTGTTTTTTTTTTCTTGTTTGTTTTTTTATTTTCATGATGTTTTTTCCCTTCAAATTATTAGATTACAAAAGAATCCTATTCTTAAAATACAACAAGAAAAACAATCTAACCAGCTCAGTGACGACTCCCATTAAAATTCTGGTACTTATTTTTCTACTATGACTATAGAGCTAGAGAAGCTAAGTTATACTACAGTTTTTGTTTCTTACGTGATTGATATTGCATAGGTTCATAACGTATTTATCAGCTGTTCAGGAGGACCATAAAACAGCCTCAAGAGATCAGGCTGTCTCCCTTGAATTGCCAAAATCCCTAAAAAAATATTAAATCTCTAGATGTAACTTTTTATTTTGTCTTTGCATTTTCCTGCAAGCTACTCTATACTCACTTTTAATCTCACGTGCTGAGTTTTTTTTTGGGGGGAAAGTGTGTTCTTCACCTCTTTTTCTTTTTAGTTTAGCAACATTGTGGGCTGAATTATCCTTTGAAGGTCATAGACCTCGTTGTGGTCGAGGAACGTGATCTTCTCGGCCTGCAGTCGTGATGCTATCCACCATCTCTGGAGGAATAAGATCGCGATGAATATAAATTGAGCATCGTATAATGTTTGGTATCAGCTTCACAGGACATCAGAGATATTAAGTTACTTCTTTACTTTTCATATCTAGCAGCCATCTGAGCCTGGGCCTTTTACTGTATGTCATGACAAAGAATTTTGAAGTTTAATTGAGCGGACTCGCATCGCATCAGCATAGAGTCTGTTGTTGATATTTGGAGTTGGGGGAATTTAGTTGATTCGTATGTCTTTCAAATTGGGGCATTCAACGAGGAAATAGTTGACTGTTTTGTATGGATTAGGGAAGAGCTGGAAAATTGGTTCTCTTTCTAGATTAAATCTGTTTATGTAGCTATTGAGTGGGATGTGTTATGATTTCAAGCGGAAGATGATGTTTGGTCTCTTCTTTCTAGCAGGTTTAAAGCATCTTTTTATTTTGTTGTTGTTATATTTTTAAGTCATCTCTTTCTTTCAGTACCTCCCGGTGCCCATGCATTCATCCATTCCTCCTTTATGTTCCTCTTTATAATCTTGTGTTCTGTGTTTATTGATGTTAGTTTGTTGGTTTTTGAGTGTATGGTGTATTGTTTAGCTAGTTTCCAGGAATTTTGGTATGTCCTGGAATTCACTAAAGCGTGATGTCAACGGCGTAGGTTTTCATGACTTTACCGGTAATTTTGGCTAGACTTCTGATGTGCGAGCTGTCTTGTTTATCTTCATCAAGGGATTGTAGTTCTGATTTAGCATTACTTAAAATAACGATGTATGTGCGTTTTGCTGGAGCTTTTGTGAATATATTTATTTCTAACGTGGTGAAGGGAGGCCTCTATGGCACCTGCATATGCTTCAAAGGTTGATGGGATTTGGCCACAAGAATTAGAGAGCTCATCGGAAGTTTTATCTGGAAAGTGGATTGTTGGTCCATCAACAGCTCTTTGTGTGCTCTTAAGGGATATCCATCGGTGTAAATATACATTTAAATCATTTCATCTGAG
Organism: Elysia crispata; assembly: GCA_033675545.1. Classification (NCBI taxonomy): domain Eukaryota; kingdom Metazoa; phylum Mollusca; class Gastropoda; family Plakobranchidae; genus Elysia; species Elysia crispata. The sequence continues at coordinate 28,528 of JAWDGP010000617.1, read as the reverse complement.
TATATGTTGATGATATTTTGGGCAGCATTCATAAGTTGATGATATCTGTATCTTTTTCCTTTGTATTTGTTGGTTTTGCCATGAGGTGGAAGGGTAGATGCTGATTGAGAAATGTAATGTCCATCTTCTATCTTTAATGCAATGCCCAAGGTAGATTATCTCTGTTTTCTTTTAAGTGGCTTAAGTAATTGTTTTGTTTTTTTTTGTTTGTTTGTTTGTTTTTTGTATCTTTCGTCAGTTTCCTTAACAGCAGCTTCTCTTCGTAAATGTAGTTGTTCTACCTTGGTATGAGTCTCAGAGGTTGCAGTTGCTGTTCGCATGGCGCCCAAAACGAAGCGGGCTTCTTGAGCTGTGTAGCTGCCTATTGATTGAAAGGTTAAATTGTAATCTATGACAGAGCGAACAAAACTCAAATAAAGTTGTCGGAGAGTGTTTTTGTCGGCACCCCAGTGGCTTCCTGCTAGTCGCTTTAAATGTTTCATTCTTTTTTATCTTGCACTCAAGGTCATGTATGGGATGTTTTAATGTCATCTTGCTGTCCAATTTGACTCCAAGATATGTTGTTTGATCGTCCTCTTGGACATCTTCTTCTTCGTATCTTACTCCGAGTTTTTGTCAGGATATTTTGTGACTGTTTGTGTATATGGAATAAACTGTTTTCTGATGGTTAACTGTAAACTTCTATTCCTCTAGCTCTCAGTAATATTTTTTAACTGAGCTATGTCCTCTGCTTATCTTCTAGCACTGTTTTTAGGATACTCACATGATTGCCGGTAACTAAATCATCTGCATATAAAGTCTTTTCATTTTGTAGAGATGTTGGTAGATCATTAATGAAAATCGAAAAGCGGATGCAGCTCAGCGCTGGCTATTGAGGGAGGCCATCCTCAAGGACCTCTTTGAAAGAAAGACTGTTGTTCTGTTTCTTTTTTCTGAATTGTTCTGTTAATGAGGAATGATTTGACACATTTTTAAAGTTTGCCGTGCACTTCAGAGTCTATTATTTGAAGCAGCAGTCCTTTTCTCCTCACCTTATCATATGTCTGTTGGGGATTAACAAAAACCGCTGCTCCTGGAAGCCATCTGTAACTCTTTGCGATAATCCAAAGAATTGATCTTATGTTCTAGAGCCACACCTGAAACTTGCTTAAGAGACTTATAGGTTTCAAGCCACCAATAGAGTCTTTGGTTCTCCATCCTCTAAACCAGTTTCCCAATGCAAGATGTTAATGATATGAGTCTGTAACTTCTTAGGTCCTCTGAATTTTCCCCCTTTTTATGAATTGGTGTTATTATGGCGTTTTTCCAAGCTTAGGGGGTCTGTTCGCCATGGATGATTGATAAGTTTGAGAAGTATTTGTTTCGTTGGCTTCCAAGATCAGTCAACATTTACTTATGGACATTGTCTGGACCTGGAGATTGCTTTTTTATCTCATCTAAAAAGAGGTCTTCTTCAAAAACTGCTAGGTTTGTCCTGGCTCCTTGTTATTTGTATTTCAGCCCTTGCATTTTTTCTCTGTCTTTGTCAGTTGGTTTGCTGGCTTTGTTGACAGATGCCAAGAATTTGTTAAATGCTTCTACCTTTATTCAATCATCAGCAATATTCCTGCCCTCTCCTATCATTGGCCAGGGGTTTTTCCTCCTTGTTATCGCCAATAAGGTTGTTAAAAAGTGCCCAAAAGCTTTTGCGCCGCCTCTAGCAAGTCTAGTTCTGAGAGCGCTGTGAACGATTTTTCAAGTTTTACGGTATATATGATGTTTTTGTATTAGGAGGATCTTGTTCTTCGTCTATTCTGGCCTTTTTTTATCGAATTGATTTTTTGGATTTTCTCATTCCAAAATGATTTTGTTTGCTCTGCATCCTTTGGGTATACTTATTTCAGCAGCTTTCAATGTTGTGGTGATGACTTTTTCATTAAATTTTTATAAGTCAAGATCTTTAATTTCACAGAGAAACTGGTTAGGGGTTTTGCTGGATAGAGCTCAGTCTTCCCTTTTGAAATTCCAAAATATCTCTCGACTGTTCTTGCTCAGCCGTTGACTGTAACTAGTGCTGCTTGAGACAATTCTATAAGCGTGCCTAAAGGTGCGTCCAAGGAATTCGAACCATCCGGCTCAAAGCATAGGAGGTCAAGTCTCTACTAATAGCTAGTCCCAAGGATATATTTTGCGAAGATTTAGAAACTATCTATACTTCTACAGGTGTAAGCTCAAATTGAGGAGACTCAGCCAAATGTACAATTAATAACGGCAAGCGTTCTTTGTCGTGAAATCATGGTGTAGCCTTCCCATCATCAATGAGCATACGTTACAAATGCAATATGGACCAATATGGATCAAACGCACGATCTATCTTTAAGGACGCATGAATAACCAGATATTCGTCCAAAAATCAGGATACAATAATACTGCATGTCTAAAACATCAACGATTGTTTTGAAACATTCATTTTTCAATTGAATATAAAGGGCTCCGCACTTCGAAGATTTACGTCCATACAAACATGCTTAGAAAAAACTGTCACAAGTAGATACCGTCTTCCTCCAAGGTTTGGGTTGATGCCTAGCCAGTTGCCACTTTTAGGGTTACGGGGTGTCCATTACAAGATGGCTCTAGTGTGCTTTTAGCCTTAAAAATTCTGTTTAGCATCTCGGATGTCCAGTCTCCAACGGCTTTCTTTTCTTTGATCAGTAAACAGTCAGGTACAATGCCTGCCGCTGACTAGAAACTGTCATCGCTTTCATGCCTGGTTTCTTGCAATAAAGGTCTGAAAAAAAAATACAAAGCTTATAAGATATTACTTAATCCTCGCGTGCAGTCTATACGAAACATAAAAGCAATTTTAGCTAACACTACGTATGGGGAAATCACAGTAGTAGCTGTAGCTCCTGAGCAAAAATTCACCCATTTAATTTAAGGTGTTTCTTTGACCTTGCTCGATAGTAGTCGAAAATTCAATATGAGCTGTTTTCCCCTTTGATGATTTTAATGCTCACTGACAAAGTCCGGACAATAGCATAAACGTTTGAACTTCTATATTTGCTTTCATTTATAAATGTCAAGGGCCAATTATTTTTAATCTTAAATACTGTTTCAAGTTTCTAAACTGTCCAGCTGGGAATTCTAACGTTGAGCGTATGACCCAAACTTGAGATGTCACCAGCGTTACTGTTGAGATATGCAAATATCCCTTTTTGCATTAAATAATGTTAGTATACAAAATGTTTAAATAAAATTAATCTCATGATTGTGAAGAGCTGTCTCTAAAAAGGGCAACATTTTATCTGAAATGATAATAAGCATGAAATTTATCACTTCTGTACAACACAAGACCAAGAAACACGTTATGAAAGACGCCAAATAAACTTTCACGATGATTCTAGACTGAAGTTTACTTCAAATAATATACAAAGTATATACCTAGTATAACGAATAGGGGATACTGGCCCAAGTTCAAGAGGTTACATGTTTGAACTAATGCCAAATAATGTTCTGATCAACAGAAACTTTCTTCAACACTTTTTTGCTTCACTTGTATCCAAGTTGCACATATTCAGGATTCCTCGGGATAGCAATCTATTAACTAGTATGTTAGCAATACTTCACGGAAATCTTTGAGGGTCAATAAAATAATAGCACAGTTTTACCTCTCAACAAACTCAGTTACTTCAAAGTACAAGTTACTTGAGTTATCAATAGCTGTTGACCTTAATATCTTCCAATACACATTTTAATTTATTTTTCTTTTTTCTAAGCTATTATTTTTTTTATAGAAAATGATATACACTTAGCAGAGCGTAAAAAAGAAGAGGACTCACCTAATTATTGGCAACCTGATCTGTGTTCCGATCCGCTCCTTTTCACATTCAGTCGAAAGCTAAATAAAGCTGGAAGTCTGGTGTAAATTTTAAACCGTTTATATTTCGCACAGCCCAGATGGACTGAGAAAATTCTAATTAATAGATACAGTACGCATCAATGCATTATCGCCGCTTCATTTCAGTTGGCATCCCTATTAACGTTTGAGCCATGGAAAAAGGTTGTTAAGTTTGTTTTTGCTCTTCTGTGTGATAAACGCCGTATCGAAACTTTTCTGTTTTGAACAAAGTCGTAAGCAGTCTTACGATGCTCAAAGTAATCTATTTTATCAAAATTTGATTTGGATATAATGCTAATTTGACTTACGATCTTTTCCAATTAAAACAAAATTTAAAAAAAGACAAACATACTTCGAAACTAATCTGTCATTGAATAAAATTTTAAGAAATGTTACTCCTCTTACAAAAAAAATGATCTCTTCGAGTTTGTAACCAAGTTAACGTTTGATTCGATGTCATATTTTGAACTAAAGTTACTACCTTTACATTTCCTTAATACCTCGGTCATTTTTTTTGCACCAAAGGTTCGGGGCCAAGATAGCTGTATATAAAGATGCAGGAGTATCAGGTAGCAAAATATCCCACAATTACCCAGATGGTGTTACGTACCTGTGCAATACCCTTTCGCGGTGTCACTTTGGAATATTTGCTTAATTCATTTTTGTAGTCTGCCCAAGGTTCGTCAATGTCTTCAAAATTTTTGGACAATAACATCAGATGTCTCATTTACGATGTTTAACATGAAAAAATGCTTGGTTTAAAATAATATAATCTTTCTTTAGGTTTTGTAAAAAGAAAACACGTTAGGTTGTTGCCTTGGTTTCCCTAGTAGGTTTATGAAAAAAAATTGTCATTAGTATATTTTGAATGTTTCTTCAAATTTTTTTTTTTTACATTTTAACTTCCAAATTTAGCTAACCTCGTTTAAATACTGAATATTTTGGTGTTATATGTGTACTTCTATCAATCAAAATATCAATTTTAGGGACTGCAGATTGTACGCGAAACTGATTTCCTTTCAAAATTGCGAGCAATAGATTACTAACTTAATGAAAGATGTATATTTTTTCTTGTAAAACACAGACTTTTCAAATATGTCTAGTCAAAGATCTTCGCCGTCTAGTTCTAGCAGCTCTTCCCGGCCTTCTCCAAAAAGGAGACAAGGTAAGCTTCTCATTCCAAAATATTTGGCTTTTTATCCTTTTTTATTTTTTCTTTCTCTTTTCTCCTTCCTAATTCTTCATCCCTCTCTTTACTAAAATATAATTATGTATATGCGAATTTTATTTTGTACTCTTCTTATATACTACTTTTTTCGATGAAATTAAACAATAATTTAAAAATCGGTTGCAATAGCCAATGTTAGTGTGCGATAAGTCTTTTTTGCTTTATTTCATTGTCTAATCGAAATTTTGATTTTTTTTTTTAGAAACAGTTGGTTATCTTCGCTATGATACTATACTTTATCTTGGAATCGAAGAAGGCGGTTTCACGTTGATGTATTTATCAATTTCATATGCTATTGGCTCTATACTGATGTCAAGAAGTGGACAATATATTTTGTGTGATATGGTGGAAGTTACTCGGATATATTTTGTACACCCTGACATACAATAAAGACTCTCAGTAGTGTGAGAAATCCAGATCTTTCTATAATGAAACTATTCAGAGAGCAGGATAGTTTGAAAAGTGCTTTGTTTCAAGCTCTTTTCATAGATTATTTTTCTCTTCTAGGATTACGTACGTTTTCAGAAGAACAATGTGTTATACTCAGTAAAAAGAGAACTGGTTTTGTTCACTTGTTTTTAAAGTACTTTACAACGCTAGAATCTGACTCAGCATCTGCATATATTTCTCTCTCTCTCTCTCTCTCTCTCTCTCTCTCTCTCTCTCTCTCTCTCTCTCTCTCTCTCTCTCTCTCTCTCTCTCTCTCTCTCTCTCTCTCTCTCTCTCTCTCTCTCTCTCTCTCTCTCTCCCTCTCTTTCTCTCTCTCACTCTGCCTCTGTATGTCTGTCTGTCTGTGTGTCTCTGTCTCTGTCTCTGTTTCTGTCTCTGTCTCTCTCTGTCTCTCTCTCTCTCTCTCTCTCTATATATATATATATATATATATATATATATATATTTGGTAGTAGTAGTAGTAGTAGCAGCAG
>JAWDGP010000617.1:7500-17500 GCA_033675545.1 Elysia crispata | reverse complement strand
TGATGATCATGACAAAACACCCCTTAAAGGCAATTGCCTTCTTTGGAATTTGAATGGGAATGTGAAGTCTGATGGCTGGAGCGGTATCCTAGGCACCAAATGAATCTCACCTTTGTGTACCCCGACAGCTGTTTCCACAACTACTGTATTTATGTTTCAAGAACGTATGATGCATCTTGTTCCATTCATCAGTTCTGGGGGCTTTAAAGATCTAAGCAGCATCACCGGCATTCCAACTTTCAATGACAGAATATGTTGTGGGAGTCCTGAGAACGCAATGGAGTTTAAAAATTCAGCAGGAAACTTAACAGATCCATCGAACATTGAATTTACAGAAGTGTATGTGACTGCAGGGTTAGAAATTATGGCCATCAAAATGTCATTCACTTTCGGTGCACTATCATTGTGGGGAGAGGGGGGGGACAAAATTGCACGCTGCATTAGCCAGTCCCTATTAACAAATTTTGTGCCTAAACTTGGACAGATGTGATCACAAAGTGATTTTAAGTCGGCACACTGTTTTCCAAAATGATGAATGGATAATTATGTAGTCATTGGCAGCTTCAAACCGCTGAAGATCATTTCCATTGCACAGTAGATCTTCTGAAAAAGTTTGCACACCTTCATCTGCATTGAGCAAAACCCTCATATTTGTTGTCAGTTAAAAGGATGTCATAGAAGGTCACAAATAAGAGGATTGGCAGTGCTGGCATTGGATAATGTCTCCGATTGAGGTCTCATTTCTGAATTGATCAGTGTTGAAGTGAAGAGCGGTCTGATTTGCATCATTTTCTGTAGCCTGGCGTCTCTCTGTTTGTTGGCCTACATGTTGCACACTTTGAAAAGCAGGCCTAGATCTAGATTCTGTTCTGGTTGTAGAATTAGAAACTCGAGTAGGTATAGATCTAGATCTACTTGTTCTAGATCTAGATCTAGCATTGTCTGAGTCTGACTTGTCATTCTCACTTGATGACGATCTAGCTCTAGATGTAGATCTAGATCTGTGTCTCTTTCGATGGTATTTTTGGCTAAGGTTAACCTTGGTATTGAAGAATCTCCTTGTCTTTTACGTGGCATTCTTGATTTAGATCTACCTAGATCAAGATTCTTTGCTCATTTTAAACAGCATCAATCGTTCGGAATTGTCTGTCCATCTGCTGTGTTTTGGCCACGAATCGTACGGATTGAGACGTCGAAATGTGTGTGAATCGCCGTTCAGTATGCCGTGCATAGCAGACTTTCGTTTGGTTTTTAAAAGTTTGACTATAGCGTTTGTGGGCCGGTAAATGAAGAAACAATAAAATTCAAACAAAAAAACTACAGACACTTCACACTTCGTTTTATAGATGTGCATCTTACCACTATAGATTAGGTATCCTACAAAATTTGAAGTCATTTGGTTCAGTGGTTCAGAAGCCTTTTACGTCAGAAATTTGAAAGTCCACAAATATATATAATATAGATATTTTTCCTTCTCGCCCTTTCCAATTCATTATCATACAAATAAAGAAACACAGAGAAAGAATCCTCAAGTTCTTGGTGGTTTTTTTTTTTTGCTTTGTTGTTTTGTTGTTTGTTTGTTTTTTTTTTTGGTGTGGCGTGTTTTGTGAGAAACGATGCATGTTATATTGCAACTATCTCCTTGTTTACTTCCCCTGTTGTTTTCGATTTTTCCCTCTTTTTTTTCAGCTTAAGACAGCTTTACCGAACTTAAATATTGTACATTCCTGTATAGAGTCCTCCCTTTTCTTTTTCTGCGTGCTCCTTCTCCACCTAGGATCGTCTTTACACTTCATATTGATCTAGTTATATTCCATTACCTTTAAAACGTCAGACTGTCTTCTGAGGAACCAAGTGCATGCCTGATTCTGATTCTCGCTTCTCTATCTGTAATAAAGTCATGTAAGGAATATTTAATTCTTTTTACATCATCCTCATTTCAATAACGTATACATCTTTCTGTCTGTTTCTGTCATCAGACTCCATGGCTCGCAAGCGTTCGGGACGAGTAAAGCAATCAAAGATAGACCTTGAATTGAATGCAACATTTATTTTTATGTTCTTTAGCTTTGACTATATATTAGCTGATTGGGCAACTCAAAACAAAGTTAATTGTTTAAATATTTCATTCGATACCTTTGAACCTCAATATGTGAAAGTCTGAACAATTTCTTTTTGTGTGCCAACAGTTCTTGTGTCTGAAATTATGTCTTCGATGCCGCGCTGGTCTCCTTGCCACAATTATGTTGTTGATGTCATACCTAGATAAATGACTATCTTGCATATATCTTATTTCTTCCACTACCGATTCGATAGCCTTTGTCAGCGAACCTTAAGATTATGGTTGATTTGCATCTAATGCCTATCATAATCTTATCCAAGATGACAGAAGCATGAAATTATCAATATACCACACCTAATATTATCATGCCGATTTATGATTCAAATTTGTTACATTGAGTGCGCCCGCTGAAAAGTTTTTAGGAAATCATAACTATTTTCTGCTCACCCTCTATCAAATAAAATGTATATATGTATGTTTTCATCGCTATTCCACATGCTTTTTTCGAATGCATCAATTAGAAAAGCGAAGGAAGCAAAAAACAGCTATCGATGGCGTAGATGAAAACTCTTCCTCTTCCTCAAGCTATACTGATGATGGTAAGCCACGGCTCATTGTTAATATATCTCTAGAATCAAGCTAGCGTTACAAAACATTAAAACACTCTTTAATAAACGGCTAACAGTATCTTCTAGCCAACACAACTACCAATATTATAGTTTCAAAAAACATATTCTATAGACAAAAGCAACTTTGTATAAATAAAATTTTGTTTTTGTTTATTTTACTACTTTTTTTAAATTTCTCTAAAACAATAACTTCAAAAAGTATCTAATTATTATTATTATTATTATTATTATTATTATTATTATTATTATTATTATTATTATTATTATTATTATTATTATTATTATTATTATTATTATTATTATTATTACTATTGTTATTATTATTATAATTATTATTATTATTATTATTATTATTATTATTATTATTATTATTATTATTATTATTATTATTATTATTATTATTATTATTATTTAGTAACTTTTTTTTAATATTATTAGTATGTCCTTATCATACTGGATATTTTTTAAAGGTTTTATTACTCTATTTGGAAATTCCTTTTCTTAAGTTTTATTCTATACATAAATAATCTAAAAATTTACTTAAACTGTATTTCTATTTACAATTCTTATAACGACCTTATGGAATGTTTAGTTGTACTCAAAGAGAAAAAAAAATGTTACACAAATATACAAAAGAGGTATTTTTTTTTTTTATTGAATTATTTATTTGTAAGAATTATATCATGCAGCTTCTTTTTCTTTACAGAAAAAACAGAAAGTGGTGTCATTCGACAAGGTGTGTCACCTTTGTAATTAGTTTTTCCTGATCACATAACTTTATTGTTCATAAATAACACGTTTTGAATTTCGACTTTTTTAACTTTATTCCTTGTTTTCTTTTTTGTATCTACATAAAAAATAATCTTCATTAATCCTTAAATAAAAAAAATGTAAAAGAGATTCAACATTAAAATTTTGTAACTATTTTTACTCTTCCAAGATTTAACTCACAAAATTGAACAAAAATCATTAAATGCTGCCAGGAAAGTCTGAACCAATAAAAAAATTATTTACTATTAAAATCTTATTAAAGTTATGGTCTCGTTGTAAAAATATTTTTTTCTTCTACTTCTTCTTCGTCTTTTCTTCTTTTTCTTCTTCTTCTTCTTCTTCTTCTTCTTCTTCTTCTTCTTCTTCTTCTTCTTCTTCTTCTTCTTCTTCTTCTTCTTCTTCTTCTTCTTCTTCTTCTTCTTCTTCTTCTTCTTCTTCTTCTTCTTCTTCTTCTTCTTCTTCTTCTTCTTCTTCTTCTTCTTCTTCTTCTTCTTCTTCTTCTTCTTCTTCTTCTTCTTCTTCTTTTACTCATTCTTTGTTTTTTTTTTGTTTTTTTTCCTTTGCTTGGTTTTCTTTATCTTTTCCTTATTTTTTCTTCTTTTTTTTTTGGTTTGTTTATACATGATTGCCGTCCATCACTGGCTCTTTTGTATTTTCCTTCCTATTTTACAAATTTCAAGAAAAGGTTATTTGTAGTGTTATATGCATAAAAAGTCAGTAATTGTAATCTTTTTTTATATATGAAAAACAGAAAGTGGTCTTCTTCCACATGGTAAGTTACTTGTTTTTTCAAGTGTTTCAAAAAAATTTTAAATTCTTTTTAAATCTTTGTTTGTTTCGCTGTGTAAAATAAATGGTTTATCAAACCATGCTTAGAATGTCAAAATTTAAATAATTGAAACGAGGAAAAATACTGAATTCGTAGTCGTTTAAAAGTTCTTATATAAAACCTAAATAATTTAATTTTGAAAAATAAACCAAGATGAAGCACACAATAAAAACTCGAAGAAAAATCCAGAACAATAATAGCATTTTCAAAGGGAACTAAATGATTGCACTTTTAGTTAAAAACGGTTTTCAAAAAAAGAAAAAAAAGCTTTGTAATTTGATACAAATTTTTAATAGCCTTTCATATTCAGGAAAAAAAATTGTTTATTTAATAAGAGATTACGTATTTTTAGTCGATATACTCAGCCAACTATCATAAAGGGAAAAGATTTGTTAAGTTTGTTCTTCTTCTTCTTCTTCTTCTTCTTCTTCTTCTTCTTCTTCTTCTTCTTCTTCTTCTTCTTCTTCTTCTTCTTCTTCTTCTTCTTCTTCTTCTTCTTCTTCTTCTTCTTCTTCTTCTTCTTCTTCTTCTTCTTCTTCTTCTTCTTCTTCTTCTTCTTCTTCTTCTTCTTCTTCTTCTTCTTCTTCTTCTTCTTCTTCTTCTTCTTCTTCTTCTTCTTCTTCTTCTTCTGCTTATTTTTGTTGTTGTTGTTGTTGTTGTTGTTCTTCTTCTTCTTCTTCTTCTTCTTCTTCTTCTTCTTCTTCTTCTTCTTCTTCTTCTTCTTCTTCTTCTTCTTCTTCTTCTTCTTCTTCTTCTTCTTCTTCTTCTTCTTCTTCTTCTTCTTCTTCTTCTTCTTCTTCTTCTTCTTCTTCTTCTTCTTCTTCTTCTTCTTCTTCTTCTTCTTCTTCTTCTTCTTCTTCTTCTTCTTCTTCTTCTTCTTCTTCTTCTTCTTCTTCTTCTTCTTCTTCTTCTTCTTCTTCTTCTTCTTCTTCTTCTTCTTCTTCTTCTTCTTCTTCTTCTTCTTCTTCTTCTTCTTCTTCTTTATTATCATCTTCTTCTTATTCTCCCCTAATGTTTTTCAAAGATCTATTTTATTACTTTCATAATCAATGTTTGCTAACAAGACAATATTGAATTACTTTTTTCATTGTTATTGCGATGAGTTTTTAAAAAAAGGTTTACTTAAGAATTCCTCATTTAAAAAGCAGCTAATGCTGACTAATCAGGGATTAGTATGAAACAAATTCTGGGATTTGACTTATGTTCAGCAGAAGATAAGCATTAGTTAGAGAAATTAGAATCAGCAGCAAATTGCGCAGAAGTTAAGTGTTAACCTTTGACAGCTCGTGCCATTACGATGCAACCCATGAGATCTGACGAGTTATAAAGACATAAGTTAAGTTATGAGAAATATTTTTGGCTGATTCTCCCAAAGCATATCTTAGCAAAGATATATCTTTAGTAACGACCCACCAGCTAATCGAAAAGGCTTGGACCGCCACACAAACAGTCACGATTTTCGACGAGCATCACTAGTAAAAGTACCAGTAGGTCAACTTAACCGTGCTACTTGGGGCCAATTATCGGTCCCCAGAGATTACGAACTATTGTTGTAAACAACTGATATTTATGATTACATTGAAATATCATTAAAGCAGTATCTTAATTTAGACTTCTCTGGCTTAGGATACACATTAAAAGAAACATAATACATCAATTTTTTTCAGCCATATAATGGTTAACTTTAATGCGGAGAAAATTTTAAATTTTGTTTTCTTTTTTCATCAGACAATGTAGGAAAACAGAAAGAAGCCGATGAATGCAAACAAAAGAAGAGGGAACGAAGTAAGATTTATTCTACTCTATTTGGTTATATTTTTTTGTTTTAAACTCACCTTTTGTATTTTGCTTTTTTTTTATTTTAGGATTACAAATATATTCCTTGCAAGAGGGCAATGAACACTCTCATAATTTTATCGCCGGAAGCAACCACCCAACATAATATTATAATCAGTTTAAATGTAAAATTACAGAGAATAATAGGGAGTTCAAAACGACTAGTATCGGGTCAGTAAGATAATATTCGATCCAAACATCACATATCTCAAGCCGAGATTAAAAAAAAGGAACATCCAAATCTCAATGAATAAACTACATGGCGATCTGTTATAAGTTGTTCACTAGTTGGTTACCCGTTCGATGAACGGAGTGTCAGAGAGAGAGAGAGAGAGAGAGAGAGAGAGAGAGAGAGAGAGAGAGAGAGAGAGAGAGAGAGAGAGAGAGAGAGAGAGAAAGATGCATAATCATCACCTGTGGAAAGAGATTTTAGTCATCCGCGGAGGAAAAATAACCTGTGGAGAAAGCTATTAGTTATCATCAAACGAAAAAACTTTGTACGGACCTGTTTATAACACTTCATTGTAGACCACATTTCTTGTTATTAATGACTGCGGTGAGCACAGGTAAGCAATTTTGTCTCGCTCTCCGCTTCTGGACAGCGCAACATAAAGCATCCCATGAGAGAAGACTGGCTGTTGTAGATCTAGTCCGATGGAATGCAAAGTTTGTCCCTGTGCCTTATTGATGGTCATGACAAAACACCCCTTAAAGGCAATTGCCTTCTTTGGAATTTGAATGGGAATGTGGTGTCTGATGGCTGGAGCGGTATCCTAGGCACCAAATGAATCTCACCTTTGTGTACCCCGACAGCTGTTTCCACATCTACTGTATTTATGTTTCAAGAACGTATGATGCATCTTGTTCCATTCATCAGTTTTGGGGGCTTTAAAGATCTAAGCAGCATCACCGGCATTCCAACTTTCAATGACAGAATATGTTGTGGGAGTCCTGAGAACGCAATGGAGTTTAAAAATTCAGCAGGAAACTTAACAGATTCATCGACCATTGAATTTACAGAAGTGTATGTGACTGCAGGGTTAGAAATTATGGCCATCAAAATGTCATTCACTTTCGGTGCACTATCATTGTGGGGGGAGGGGCGGGACAAAATTGCACGCTGCATTAGCCAGTCCCTATTAACAAAGTTTGTGCCTAAACTTGGACAGATGTGATCACAAAGTGATTTTAAGTCGGCACACTGTTTTCCAAAATGATGAATGGATAATTATGTAGTCATTGGCAGCTTCAAACCGCTGAAGATCATTTCCATTGCACAGTAGATCTTCTGAAAAAGTTTGCTCACCTTCATCTGCATTGAGCAAAACCCTCATATTTGTTGTCAGTTAAAAGGATGTCATAGAAGGTCACAAATAAGAGGGTTGGCAGTGCTGACATTGGATCATGTCTCCGATTGAGGTCTCATTTCTGAATTGATCAGTGTTGAAGTGAAGAGCGGTCTGATTTGCATCATTTTCTATAGCCTGGCGTCTCTCTGTTTGTAGGCCTACATGTTGCACACTTTGAAAAGCAGGCCTAGATCTAGATTCTGTTCTGGTTGTAGAATTAGAAACTCGAGTAGGTATAGATCTAGATCTACTTGTTCTAGATCTAGATCTAGCGTTGTCTGAGTCTGACTTGAAATTCTCACTTGATGACGATCTAGCTCTAGATCTAGATCTAGATCTGTGTCTCTTTCGATGGTATTTTTGGCTAGGAGTTAACCTTGGTATTGAAGAACCTCCTTATCTTTTACGTGGCATTCTTGATTTAGATCTACCTAGATCTAGATTCTTTGCTAATTTTGAACAGCATCAATCGTTCGGAAGGGTCTGTCCATCTGCTGTGTTTTGGCCACGAATCGTACGGATTGAGACGTCGAAATGTGTGTGAATCGCCGTTCAGTATGCCGTGCATAGCAGACTTTCGTTTGGTTTTTAAAAGTTTGACTATAGCGTTTGTGGGCCGGTAAAGGGTGTTCAAATAAAGAAACAATAAAATTTCAAACAAAAAAACTACAGACACTTCACACTTCGTTTTATAGATGTGCATCTTACCACTATAGATTAGGTATCCTACAAAATTTGAAGTCATTTGGTTCAGTGGTTCAGAAGCCTTTTACCTCAGAAATTTGAAAGTCCACAAATATATATAACATAGATATTTTTCCTTCTCGCCCTTTCCAATTCATTATCATACAAATAAAGAAACACAGAGGAAGAATCCTCAAGTTCTTGATGGGTTTTTTTTTTTTTTTTGCTTTGTTGTTTTGTTGTTTGTTTGTTTGTTTGTTTTTTGGTGTGGCGTGTTTTGTGAGAAACGATGCATGTTATATTGCAACTATCTCCTTGTTTACTTCCCCTGTTGTTTTAGATGACCGTCGAGACACAAACCATTTTTCTTTTTTTTTTTTTTCAGCCTAAAGACAGCTTTACCGAACTTAAATATTGTACATTCCTGTATAGAGTCCTCCCTTTCCTTCTCAACCTTGGATCGTCTTTACACTTCATATTGATCTAGTTATATTCCATTACATTTAAAACGTCAGACTGTCGTCTGAGGAACCAAGTGCATGCCTGCTTCTGATTCTCACTTCTCTATTTGTAATAAAGTCTTGTAAGGAATAATCAATTCTTTTTACATCATCCTCATTTCAATAACGTATACATCTTTCTGTCTGTTTCTGTCATCAGACTCCATGGCTCGCAAGCGTTCGGGACGAGTAAAGCAATCAAAGATAGACCTTGAATTGAATGCAACATTTATTTTTATGTTCTTGAGCTTTGACTATACATTAGCTGATTGGGCAACTCAAAACAAAGTTAATTGTTTAAATATTTCATTCGATACTTTTGAACCTCAACATTTGAAAGTCTGAACAATTTCTTTTTGTGTGCCAACAGTTCTTGTGTCTGAAATTATGTCTTCGATGCCGCGCTGGTCTGCTTGTCACAATTATGTTGTTGATGTCATACCTAGATAAAACTATCTTGCATATATCTTATTTTTTCCACTACCGATTCGATAGCCTTTGTCAGCGAACCTTAAGATTATGGTTGATCTGCATCTAATGCCTATCATAATCTTATCCAAGATGACAGAAGCATGAAATTATCAATAACCACATCTAATATTATCATGCCGATTTATGATTCAAATTTGTTACACTGAGTGCGCCCGCTGAAAAGTTTTTAGGAAACCATAACTATTTTCTGCTCACCCTCTATCAAATAAAATGTATATATGTATGTTTTCATCGCTTTTCCACATGCTTTCTTCGAATGCATCAATCAGAAAAGCGAAGGAAGCAAAAAACAGCTATCGATGGCGTAGATGCAAACTCTTCCTCTTCCTCAAGCTATACTGATGATGGTAAGCCACGGCTCACTGTTAATATATCTCTAGAATCAAGCTAGCGTTACAAAACATTAAAACACTCTTTCATAAACGGCTAACAGTATCTTCCAGCCAACACAACTACCAATATTATAGTTTCAAAAAACAGATTCTATAGACAAAAGCAACTTTGTGTAAATATAATTTTGTTTATTTTACTACTTTTTTTAATTTCTATAAAACAATAACTTCAAAAACTATCTAATTGCTACTACGGCCAATTACAAGAAAGATGGTTATAAAGAACAAATGAAAACATCGAAGTCATACAGATAAGAAAAAAGATTGTCATTTTTAAAATACGAATGAAAATCAATGAAGGTAGTAATAGTAGTAGTACTGCTGTCAGTGATAGTAGCAGTAATAGTAGCAGTAGTAGTAGTAGTAGTAGTAGTAGTAGTAGTAGTAGTAGTAGTAGTAGTAGTAGTAGTAGTAGTAGTAGTAGTAGTAGTAGTAGTAGTAGTAGTAGTAGTAGTA
>JAWDGP010000617.1:0-2500 GCA_033675545.1 Elysia crispata | reverse complement strand
GTAGTAGTAGTAGTAGTAGTAGTAGTAGTAGTAGTAGTAGTGATAATAATAAAAATAATAATAATAATAATAATAATAAGAATAATAATAATAATAATAATAATAATAATAATAATAATAATAATAATAATAATAATAATAATAATAATAATAATAATAATAATAATAATAATAATAATAATAATAATAATAATAATAATAATAATAATAATAATAATAATAATAAAAAGTGTAACAAACAACATTTATATTCTGTTACCTTTGCTAACTCTAATTGATAAACAATCGTAATTTTTCTTCAACAAGCAAATTTAAGGTATAGCAAAATTAGAAGTCATTAGCAGTTCGAACTTTGGCCGTGTGGTAAAAATATTTTTAATGCGTTCATAATATTATGATCATTATTTTTGTCACTAATTTGCGGATCCCTAGACCCTAATGAAAAGGGAAACTAGTTTGTCTAAACTCAAACTGTCTTTATTAAAACCGTAATTTTCAAACCATGGAATCTCAACGAATCTTAACCAAGTTAGATATGTATAGATTTTAATCTATCTGACTCTTTTTTTCTTTTTAAGCCTCTTTCAATTATCAAAATAAATGCACTTCGACATAGATTCAAATCTAATTAAATGCAGGCCTGTTTAATATTATTTGGGTCGATAATGTTCGCATGTGCGAATCGTGCCAAGGAGAGGCTAAGTTCGTTCGTACAGCTCTAAAAATGTAGTGAAATGCATCATACAATTGTAGTCTCGCTAAACCAGCGCCATAGTGTTTGTTCTAGTACGCTTTCGCCGCTTACAATCCATTTTCATCGTTAGGTGGATACTTATCATAAGTTAGAATGATCCATTTCTAAAATTATTATTTGCATTTTTCGTTTGATTTGTGTCTGGTAGTTTTTTTTCTTTTCAAAACTAATTATTCACAGACGATGACAGTGTCACAAGCATCAGTTCGTTGCATTATAGACGTCAACAACGAGGTGAAAACAAAGATGGATAGTATTCGAAATTCAGGCTCTCTATTTTCTTGTTAAGTTGAACACGCTAAGAATGTCATTTTGGTATGAATTATGCATGTAATTATAATTGTCTTACAACCGGTTTCTACACATAAAACAATATATTTTGAATTATTTGAATATTTTTGCTTTTTAACATTAATTACTCTTATCAGAAAAAGTTAATATTTAAACAGTGTATAAGTTATATTAAAGAAAGGTATCGTCCTATAACCTTGTGACATCGCACTATTTGTAACATAAGTTCTATTTTATATTATTTAACTAACTCAAAGCATTGTTAAAAGATTTTTTTTAAATTATATCAAATAATCTCGAAGGCCATATAAATTTTTTTATCATTTTAGTGTCCAAGGTAAGATTAGATGGAATAAATGGCTTTTCTCACACTAAGTTATAAGATCAGTAGTTAAATAAATTTCTGCAACCAGATTAAACAAACCGGCTCTGAATATTTTGTTTAAAAATGAAATTTTATCGGAGAAGATATAACTTTATTTTTGAAGATATTTAAAAACTGAAGACTCTGTTCTTGATAAACAAGATGCTTGGTTTCGGACCTAGTTATAGGCATCCTGCGAGGTTCATTACACTTAAACGGTGTATTATTTAATTGTCAATGCCCCTAAGTGCACTTATTCTTCGCTTGACAATCATCACTTCCTTGTTAATATTATGGATTCAAACGCAATATCCTAATCGCAAATCTTTTCCTTGGTTTCAGAAACACTTGGAAAAACCAATAAATACCCCACGTCTGGTCCCAATAAAGCTAAGAAACGGGAAATGACATCAATGTACAAACAGGGGACTAGCGTCACGTCTTCATTCGGCAAGACACATTTATATTACTTAAAAAAAATAGTAGTAGTAGTAGTAGTAGTAGTAGTAGTAGTAGTAGTAGTAGTAGTAGTAGTAGTAGTAGTAGTAGTAGTAGTAAGGTGGTAGTAGTAGTAGTAGTAGTAGTAGTAGTAGTAGTAGTAGTAGTAGTAGTAGTAGTAGTAGTAGTAGTAGTAGTAGTAAGGTGGTAGTAGTAGTAGTAGTAGTAGTAGTAGTAGTAGTAGTAGTAGTAGTAGTAGTAGTAGTAGTAGTAGTAGTTGCTGCAGAAGTAGTAGTAGTAGTAGTAGTAGTAGTAGTAGTAGTAGTAGTAGTAGTAGTAGTAGTAGTAGTGTGGTAATAGTAGTAGCAGTAGTAATAGTAGTAGTACTAACAGTAGTAGTAGTAGCAGCAGTAGTAATAGTAGTAGTAGTAGTAGTAGTAGTAGTAGTAGTAGTAGTAGTAGTAGTAGTAGTAGTAGTAGTAGTATTAATAGTAGTAATGGTAGTAGTAGTAGTACCAGTAGTAATAGTAGTAGTAGTAGTAGTAGTAGTAGTAGTAGTAGTAGTAGTAGTAGTAGTAGTAGTAGTAGTGGTGGTAAAAGTAGTAGTAGTAGTAGTAGTAGTAGTAGTAGTAGTAATAGTAGTAGTAGTAGTA
>JAWDGP010000616.1:0-11300 GCA_033675545.1 Elysia crispata | reverse complement strand
TAAAACTTTACTGTACAACGTAACGACATTGACTCAAAATAAACAATTATAATAATAAAGGTAAAAAAAAAAATCATTTTTTAAATAAGGGGTTCTAATTGAACACAAAAACTATTTTCTTTAAAAAAAATAGCAATCGCAGCTTACTTTATAGTTTTAAATCACCTTTTATTTCAGGAATCCTATATGATTTACTAACTATTACAGGTGGACCGTCCCACTGAATCCAAAGAATTTGGTTGCTAAACATTCGCTCTGCGGTCATGTTATAGGTAAACCGGTAGACAGTGCCGTTTTGGACCTCTAAACATGAACACGCATCACGTTCGCCTCGTCGATTTGTGCATGCATCATCGTAGTCAAAACCACCACAAGGGTGAAAATCAAAGTGTTAGCAAAAATGATTTCTTACGTTTTTTTTTTTAAACCTGCGGTTTGTCTAATTATGATAAGGAAAAGTAAGAGGAAGAACTGGCATTAACCATCTACAGATTTGTGTGCACTGAGTGAAAATAATTACAAGCATGATTGAAAAATTCCCTTAGAATATTACTTAAATATATTGAATGTTACAGAAAGGTATACTTTTAATGCTATGAAACATTCGTTAATCTTTAATAGACAGAACCTAGAACTTTTTTGTTTCAGGAGAATTATTCAAAGCAAAATACTCGATTAGATGGAATTTCTAAAGTTTTTGTGTACACATGATGAAAGTCAATGTACGTATAGAATATTCTCTGTGGGCTGGAATTAACTAAAAATCAGAAACCTAGAAAACACAACAAAGCCAGATGCTCACAAGTCCAATAGTACTCATACTACTTGCAAGTTAAGAATCGTTTTTTAATAACAAACAGTTAATGTGTGGTTACTCAAAACACTAACATTATGATTTACTTGTATCTAAGTTATAATAGAGACTGCATGTCATTTAAAAAAAAATATAAATTAGATTTGAAAAAAAAATATTGGACAGTTTGACTGAAAATCAGAAAATTAAAATACAAAGAGACAAAGACACATAAAGGAGGAGAAGCAGATCTTTTGAAGAGACAATGGAAGATATACTAATTCATATGCAATTGAATCTTACACTGAAAATGTTGTTATATATTGCTGTTGTGTAATAAAACTGTGGTCCGAAAAGGCCTTGATTGAATGGATAGGTAGAATTACTACCAGTTGCCTCGAACTCAAAAATCAAAAAATCTTTTCCTTCCACATGATATTTATCGTTACAGCTGTTGGTGTGTTCGAAGTTTTTAGGAGAAAACATTGGATTACCTGAGGAAAAAAAAACACCAACATGGACTTGTCAGATTAGAATAGTCGAAAGAAGCCACTTAAAAGACTGTTTTTCGGGGTCTCTGATTTCTACACATAATCTAACCACGTCTCGTTCCTGAAATGTAAATCTACGATGAAATAGATCCATAGCGGATGAGAAACCAAGTTACAGATATTGAATGTATCCAAATACTTTTAATAAACTGATACTCTTGCATCAAAACTTTAATTTATGTTTTACAAGCAAATGTTTACTACAAAAAAGGACTATGTACAATAAATATTCATTCATATCATTACATTTGTGCTATTATATATTTATACCACGAAAATAAACATAATCACGTCATTATCACTAAAAATCCAAAAATAAACAGTTTTAAATATATATTCTTGCTCGAAAATCATAAAATATTTAACACCCGTTAAAACTGGTCAGATTGAGCCTTGTACATTTATTTTAACCAGAAGTACTCTCATACAGTTATGTTTTATTTTTTGGAAGATTTTTTTTAATCACACATTCAATTTATCTCAAACTTTCAATATCAATATTATTTTTTTTCTTTAATATGGATTGAATACGTGAAGTAACACCAACAGAAATAATCAACATACTTAAAGCAGGCCTCAAGACAAGAAATAGCAAAGGAAGCATATTAGACCAGGCCATATTACAGCTCGACTCAAGAACGTGGGGGAAACCTTGAAACCCTGATAATAATATATTCGTTGGATTATAGCTGTCGAAGAAAAAAGAAAGATTAGTGTTCGATTGACAATTTCATTTTTAATCTGAAAGTGACTAGAGTTTTTTTCTTTTTTTTTTCCTCTAGTTAAAAGTCAATAAACTTGGTACAATTTGAAACTACCTTTACTTATTCTCACAAATAAAATAATTGAAACATGAAAATTGAAATTTAATAATAATTATTTGTCCTTTAAACGATAACATTTAAGAGCGGAAATTCTTATGTACTTTACAACATAGGGGAAAAAAAGACAATTTTACCGGGTTTTTTTTTCTTTTTTGCTTTTTTTTTACTTTCATTTTAGAAAAAGAGAGGTTCTGTCTCGATCAACAACAATAAAATAGATCTTTTACAGCGTCGCAACTTTTTTTTTCATTTTTCTGGAGCAAGAACGAAATAACTAAAAATAGTGTTTTTATTTTTTATTTAAAAAAAAAAAAATCTGCATCCCATTTTTAACACCTATTCTTATTTTACTTTGTTTTTCTTTAGTTGTCGTGATTTTGTAAGGATATACACAGAGTGTGAGTGAGTGAGTGAAACAAGATAATTATGAAAATTTAGCGTTAAAGTAGAATTAGGTTTATAGTTACTAGTACTATATAAAAAAAATTCCACACACGATTTAAACAATCATTGGAATCTGATGCCATCATCGACTGTGTGATTCGTGAAACTTTCATGCTAGTCCCAAATATTGTAAACCTTATGTGCTAAATTGAGTCTTTGGCAGACTGTAATATTAGTATCAATCATCGGGATCTTTAGGAATGCGTCTCAATCATCGTGACACTTAAGTATTAGACTCAATCATCGCCAGCCCTACGATCTACTCTTAATAGTTTAGTCCTAAGTCTAAGTCTCAATTACCGCGAAACTTCAGTGTAAGTCTCAATCATAGGCAAGCTTAAGTATAAGTCTCAATCATAGGCAAGCTTAAGTATTAGTCTCAATCATCGAGAGGCTTACATAATATTAATCATTGGAAGACACTATAGTCACAATGATCAGGACATTTATGTGCTATTCTCAACCATCGAGAGACTTTATTCTAGTCTCATACAACGGATTGAAAAAAAATCTAGTTAGTGTTAAGCATGAACTACTAAAGAAACACAAATTATTATTCTTAGTTGTTAATTGAAATAAAATAGCGGCGCAACAGCGGATGGGCATTCTACGTTCTAGGGGCGGCAACTGTATAGTATTTACTTAGCGGGTGTGAGATATACAGTAGGAGATTTATAGTCTACACCCTAAGAAGCATCTTTATCGGTGAATAAAACAACGAGGCTAACACATTTGTGTCTTAAGTAAATTTTTGTTTTGCCTAATGTTGCTTAGAATTAGTGATCAGTCTTATACGACTTAATAGTAGTTTGGAGCATCTAAGGTTCCTAAGACTGATCGGTATACATTTGGACATAGCTCTGAATTACTAATGTATAAAAGATTCTAGGTAGACATTAACCATAAATATTTTAATGACATCAAATTCTACCTCAAGTAGATGGAAAACAAACTTATACAAGTCAATGTCGGAGCATTTGCTAAGGACAAATGTAACTGAATATGAAGTGAAGAACTTCATCTCAGAGTTTGATGACCGGTTGACCGAATTGGATAATATACAGCCTCAGATTGAATTTGAAACAGAACGATCTGAGATAGTTGACGTTATCGAGAAAAAGTCTTTGATTATACACAAAAACAAATTAAAAATAAGATAGGAGGAGAGAACATCCTACAAAAACTTCTGGATAAGAAAGAAAAATGATAAATGTTATTATAGCAAAAGTCTATTAAATGTATATTAACGAAAAACAGGCCCAGAAGGATTATCCTTTGTTTATCAGGATTGAAAATTCAGGGTCGGGACTTAGAAGTAGAAATATTTTTTTCCTTTGTTTTGGCAGTCGTAATGTTGGGTTTGCAGAGATCAACACAAATTTTGCTTATATGTTTCAAGCTTCAGTCCAAAGAGAGATCTTGACAAAGTTGAAGCATTGTTTATTTAGGAAAAAAAGACAGTCTATGTTCAAATGCTGGATATAGATGTGAGTCAAAGTCAAAGGTATTGGAGTTGTTGTGCCTTGAAATGATTTCTAAAAACTGAAAAAGAAGTATGTAGGAAGTAGATGCTATTAGAATCAAGGATGAGAAAGTAAGCTCTATATTTAAGGAAACATTGTCAAAGAGAAAGAAATATACAGTGCAACCTTACCTTAGAAACCGGAGCAAAAATTTAAGTTAATGGATAAGTCCATTGCAGAAAGGCGCCTCCAGTCCTTATCCCATGAAATGACAGATAATTCAGGGCTCAGGGAAGCTTACATTTATAACCTGGCTGAGATTGAACAGTCAGGAAAAATACCAGGTAAGTCCCGAACAGGTCAATCCCCGACCATTGTTTCACTTACCTCAAATATGTGAATTAATCATAAACGTTAGTATTCGAGATATTATTTTTAGTTTAGCTTTGAAGGTATCTGTTTGTCATAAAGTATTTAACCTGATTAACATCAACTTTTTTTAAATTTTCTAAATGATTTGCTAACTTATATTTTTTTAGTTAATCAAATACAAAGTAATATTAAACACGTGTAATGCCTTTTTATATCTATTGTTTCTCTATCCAAATCAATCATTGATATATCGTAACACATGGCATTCTTCTAATCGCATTAGTTCTTTGTTGACCGCTGTATATGTTTATAGATCTATATTGATCTATGGTGAATCTGTGTGGATAAAATAGAGAACCAAAAAATCATTTTCTTTTTAAATTAAAGTTAAATTCCTTCACACATTTAATACATTTTAGTTGTTAAATTAAAATGTTCACTAGATCTAGATCTTCACTTTCTCTCGCAAAGGTTGTACTTCCTAAATCTTGTGGATTTAATACTTGTTTTAAAAAATGAAAATGTTTTACCTTTATTATGATAATGAAAAGAATTAGAACTGATACTTGATGTTGCTTTGCTTTTAGAGATGTTTAAAAGATTTTCATCAAGGAAAATGGTTCATCTGTGTAGCCAAGTCACTTCCTTTAAAAGTGACGTAAATTGCTGTACTGATTTGGAAACATTGGTTAGAGGATATCAGAAATATGGACTCAGCGTAGAGAAACAAAAGTTTTTACCCCCATTTTGCCATTCAAGAAATTTCTTTTGTCGCTGTCTGTGCACAGATGTTTTCAATGTACAGCTCATTTATGGAAATATTTCCAAGTACTGAATGCGCACGTCCTAGATTACTGATTTATACATTATCTTGCGAAGCAAATGTGAAGAGTTGGTTATTAATCTTCAATCATCCTTGAAAGGGCTGAAAGCAAGGGTGTTAGAATGTTTGATCTCGATTCATAATTTTTGACAATTTCTGCATGGCAGTACTAAGAAGTATGCTTCTAAGTAATTTTGTAGTTTACTGTTTACATTTTTATAATTGGATAGACCATTGGAACGACTGCCACTTTATCGCTAGTTAACTGTATGTAGCATAGGTGCATCTGGTATTAATTGGCCATACATTATGCGATGCTGTCATATTTTTTTTTCTTTTTGCACAATCCAAACTACACACCATAACAAAGAACTAATAAAAAGTAGAGAGCCTATGTGGAGATAGAGAGAACAGCTAAAGCTGCGGGGTCGGACGACATTGCTGGCGAAAGGCGCTAAAATGGTGAATGCTGTAATGAACCTTATTAATACGGTTTGAAATTATTCATTGTTAAAAATATTCTAAATGGTCGATGTTTGGTTCTATGGTTGATTAGAGAGAGAGAGAGAGAGAGAGAGAGAGAGAGAGAGAGAGAGAGAGAGAGAGAGAGAGAGAGAGAACAAAAAGAGGGAAGGTGGGAAAAAGAGATAAAGTGAAAGGGAGAGAGGAAGAGGGTAAGGGAGATGGAGAGGTTTCAAATTTGTACACAATCTAATTTTTTTTAAATATTTATGTTTTTACTTTAAATAAACCAGATTCCATCAAGCAGAGGTGTGCTAAAATCGTAAGTGCGTTTTCTCGTCAACTAGCACTGATTCCTTAAAAAAAACTTCAAAAACTAACAATATGTGTTCTATCCCTCAGCCCCAGAATCTCCACATCGATTTGCGTAAAAATCGTATTTTGCATGATGAAAAGAGATATAAGCGAAAAGTGTTTTAATTATAAACAAATAAAGTGTGCTCATTGTTTCTATCTTATCCCAACTGTGTGTGTGGGTTGTTGTTGTTTTTTTTAGGGGAAGAGGTAAGGAGGGGGGAGGGTGGAAACGGAATAACACTTTTCAGCATAAAAATTGAGGATTCATATCAAAAAAATTAATGCGAAGAGTAAAAATGTGAAAGAGCGATAAGACCTATATCGGGTTTATGTAACTTACAAATATATGGCTGTGACTTCGGGATTAAGTCTAATTCAAAGCAGGTAAGACGACGTCTTAAACTCCTGCCACTAACTTTCCTTTCTTCGTTTCAGGTATATGACAATCTAATTAATGTTTTTATATATTTATTTAGTAGCTCATTTCATAATTTTTTTTTATCCTGCTTGTGAATTGAAGGTAAATATTTCAGAGATTTTTCTACCTTCGAATATGTTTTTTTTAATCAAACTGCATCAAATTTCATCCTAAGTAATTCGCTTATCAACATTTTCAGGCTCATGTCGGAAATTACTGTTTCGAGTAATGGGGTTTCAAAATTAAAATATGTTTTATGGTTTTTTTGGGAAGATAAATGCAAACCTGCTTACAAATTTTGACCTAACTTTAAACACATTTTTCTCAGTTTTTCATTCCCCAGCTACATGATAAGTTTTGGGTCAAACTAGTATATATTAAAAAAAAATCAACTGTTTTATGGAGGGAATTGGTTATGATTAAAAAATAATAAGGAAATCACAATTTGCCATTACACATCAACTTTATCCTATCGTGAAATCGTACATCATAGCAATATTGTTATTCTACCTTTAGAAAGAATTCCTACAATTTGTTTGATAAGTCAACATTTTATCAGGTTTTTATCTTCTTGATTGTAATTCCCAGATTAACACTTCGTCATTTTTTTTCTATAGTTTAGTCTTAGAACATTTCATTAATTTTTCCTATACATTTGATTTCCAGATTGCTTTTCATCAAGTTCATGATATCTTTCATGTTTTTATCAATTTTTCCACCATTACTTCGCAAGCTAATGTTTAATCAAAATGTATCCTCTATGACGTATTTAAAATTTCATAATTATCTTTAATAGTCAAATTGTAGATCAACATTTCTAAGTGTTTTTATCCTGTCTTTGACTCGGAGATCAACCTATCATGATATATTTTTTTTATTTTTAATTCTTAGATCGACGGTTCTTGAATTTTTATCCTATCATCAAATTAACGGGAACAACATTCCAAAAATATTTACGTGTTTAGTGTTTATGTAAAACACGAGAATGCCAAAAGTGTAATTTAGTGATTCATATTGATTCTAAAAAGTTGCACGCAAGGACTCGAAAAATGGAAGGCACTGCCACTTAGCTGACCCAGATAATCTTGTAGGCTAAAAAACAGAAGCTGCAGCTCGGTTTGCGGTATAAACAAAACTGATCCTTCTAAGTGGATAGGTTTTTTTTTGAAAATAATTATTTAAAAAAGAATAATTGTATCATAACACATAACGATCATACTTTATCAAGCTGCAAATTCCAGTTGGCAAGCATTCCTTTCAAGGTATGCATTTTTTGGCTCTGTAAATAATAAAAAAAACCTCTTAACTAGATCTAGAACTGAAAAAATCAAACATCATGCACAATACACTAAAAGATCAAAGAATGTCTAGATCTAGCAGTACAGAAGTTCATTAGAATATAACATGTATAGCAAATACAGTTCGAAATCTTGATAGATTTCTACGTAGATATGTTTAGACATAAATCAGCCTGAATTTACAATTTAGAGCTAGATTTGCTTTTGTTCTACATCCAATAATATTATCAGAGGATTGACATGGCGGAACATTGAATAAATCATCGGTTAATTGTTTAGATATAGCTCACATCCTGCTCACGTACATAAACTCTGAAAGTTATGTAAATGCAACAGAAGTGCTTAATACGGTAACATCGACCTATACTGTAGGAGTACTGAGCACACATTCTACAGAAACGATGAATACATCTCTGGAAGGAAAACTTGCTCCTCCACAAGATGTCTAAACTCAAATAGCAGCGACACGTATCATTTTGAAAAAAAAATGCTTGGCAGAGTAACTATCTTATATATACTTTTTGAACACCACTGAAATGTAATGAAGAGCAATTTTGCTGATCCACCTATCATGAAAGATGGAAAGCTGGAAAAAGTAAGATGAATAATCAGCCAACGCAACAGGCCCTGACAGTATATCAGTGGAACTTTTAGAAGCACTTGGAAACTATGAACTTGATAATATCGCAAAATAACTCAAAAAAGTATATTGGATTGACCAGATTCTGCCATACATTTCCAATATATGTGTATACTATTAATAGCTCTGTCAAAGATGCTAGAGACAACAGAGTGTGAGTTAGATAGAGCATTTTTATATCACAAAATTACTGTAGAGAATTATTATGAAGCAAGTTAAAAATAGCAGAGGAATGGCGTTGCTTTTTTTAGGACTATGGTGCAACAAATGATATACGAACATCCTTAAACCCTTGTGAGTTTAAAGGACTCGGTGGGATAGTCAAACATCTTAAACATAACTTTTTTCCTTCCATGTCACTGGTTTCCTAGTAGTAACGCTATACTGTACTCCAACTCACAGTTATAAATGTTAGTTTAATGCAGATAGATATTTGAGTGCTGCACCCTTTTCATTTTTGTCAGTCTCTCTCTCTCTCTCTCTCTCTCTCTCTATCTATCTTTCTCTCTATCATTGTTTATCTTTCTATGTATTCATGTTCTGTGTATGATTTTTAGTTTCAAGTTAGATCTAGGTTTATAGGAACGTTTTCTATATTTCAGGTTCTTTACTTATAATAAATTTTATCTTTAGATTTCTAGGTCTAGCTCCATCTGTCCCAGCCTTTATCGTTCATTGACTTCCTCCCTTTTCCTATCCTATAGAGGCATTTCTACATATGTTCAACCCAGCATATTGGTCACTGTTCCTGATTCTTTAACAAAGGCTTAAGTTGGTCCATGAAGATGGCTCTTTGGCTGAGTAAGTTTCTGGCCTTTTCTGTCTATATGTTTGTCTGCCTGAATGTCTGTCTCTCTCTATCTCTCTCTCTTCCTCTTTCTCTCTGTCTGTCACTCATTCGCTCTCTCTCTCTCTCTCTCTCTCTCTCTCTCTGTCTCTCCTTCTCTCTATTGATGGTTTTTTAGATATATATTTTGCCATCTTTAGTTGTGTGTTTAAAACAAATCAAGCAGATGGTGGGGGAATAGGTTTAGGATTAACTTTGAGATTTCAAAAGATCTAATATTCTAAGTGAAATATGCTCCTATTACGAACTGGCAAACATCTAAGCCGATAGTTAAAACTAACAATTAATAGAACAAAAAAATGAAAACCAACATTAAAAAATACAAAACAAAGATTAAACAAGTGTTTATTATTTCATCTTTTTCAGCGATTTTTTCAACTTAAACAATTTTTTGCGTGTATCTCCGACTAACCCACAGATCTACTTTTCTGCGGTTTAGTCTTGGCTAGAATCTTCAGCCTCGCGATTTTCTACGTCTAGTCATTGACTGTGCCCGTGTTAGCGGTTGCCCCAGTTGCACCCCATGAGTAGATTTTACACACTTTTCACTATTATTTTGTTTCGTCTTTCATAGTAAAAATATGCTTACTTCGTAAAAGCCAAAGCGCTTTCCTCGATAATAACCCAATGCATTTATATTTTTAATGTTTCGTCTCGTGAACGTAGAGAACAAAAGAGTCATGTATAAATTTCGGGAAAACAATACTTTTTACTTTAACATGTTATTTTTGCTCAGCTCAGAGCTAAATCTTTTTCTTCTGGTATAACATACCTTTATCATAAGTGTATTGATGGTGGCAACGGTGATGTTGATGATATAAATAATGTTAATGAGGCTTGGTTACCGTGGTAGATATAAAGAGATAGTGGAGGAGGAATGATGGTATTACTGGCACGGTTATAAAATGCAAAAAAGCGGGAAAGTATTAGTACTGTGAACAAAAGCGTTTATTAAATTTAATCAACAAGGTTGCAAATTATTACAAGATCATCAAACGCTACAAACCGCGTCTGTGTGTAATCTTATGTTTAAGAATCGGTAAAATGTAAAATATTATAACATTAAAAACATTGCATTTCTTAAAAGAAATATAAATGAAAAAAAATTAATTAATAACATTACTACTACTACTACTACTACTACTACTACTACTACTACTACTACTACTACTACTACTACTACTACTACTACTACTACTACTACTACTACTACTACTACCACTACTACTACTACGACTGCTACTACTACTCCTGCTGCTGCTTCTGCTTCCGCTACTACTACTACTAATACTACTACTACTACTACTACTACTACTACTACTACTACTACTACTACTACTACTACTACTACGACTGCTACTACTACTCCTGCTGCTGCTTCTGCTTCCGCTACTACTACTACTACTACTACTACTACTACTACTACTACTACTACTACTACTACTACTACAACTACTACTACTACTGATGCTGATAAGGCTGTTGCTGCTACTGATACTTCTACTATAACTACCATTACTACCACTACTACTACTACTACTACTACTACTACTACTACTACTACTACTACTACTACTACTACTACTACTACTACTACTACTACTACTACTACTACTACTACTACGACTGCTACTACTACTCCTGCTGCTGCTTCTGCTTCCGCTACTACTACTACTACCAATAGTAATAATAATAATAATAATAATAATAATAACAATAATAATAATAATAATAATAATAATAATAATAATAATAATGATAATGATAATGATGATAATAATAACCTTTAATAATAACCAATCAATAATAATAATAATAATAATAATAATGATAATGATAATGATGATGATAATAATAATAAATAATAATATAATAATAATAATAATAATAATAATAATAATAATAATAATAACTAATAATAATAATAATAATAATAATAATAATAATAACAATAATATTAATAACAATGATAACAACAATAATAATGATGATGATGGTGATGATATTT
>JAWDGP010000615.1:7500-18082 GCA_033675545.1 Elysia crispata | reverse complement strand
CTAATATTCTGTCAATCAAGCAATTGTGAAGACTGATGTTTGTGCCTTGTTTTAATTTCGTTTTATAATTAAGGGCATGGTCAAGAGCTCTGTGGATGCAGGAATACAATGATAGGTTTTTTAGAATGAATATTTTTGATTGTGCTGTATGATGGAATGTTAAAGTGACTGAAAACACGAATACACCACTTACATATGAGATATCTCAATACTATTCTGATACAAATTATAAAATCTCTTTCCACAATAACCTTTGAAGTTAACACCAAGAAAATTGTTCCCACAAAATTTTCCAGATACATTGCAAAAAAGATCTAAAACGTTCCATTAGTTTAATTAAAAACAAATTAAATTTTTGCATCTAATTTTAGCCCTGCCACATGCAGACCCACAACACATGTCTCTGACATAATGAACCTTAAGCTTGCTATAAGCACTAATTTGCAATATTGTGATAGTGATTTCAATTTTCTGTCTCTAAATAATGAAGCCAAATTATGATATAATAAGATTGAGAAAGCAAAAACAAAAACCAAATCTCACCTGATAAGCTATACAACTTAAGGTGATTTTCAATAGACAAGGAAAAGCTTTGCAAGCCAATGAACAATCCGAAATGCACAGTAAAAATCTCCCATTTTCATTTTAGAGCCATTATGCTAGGGACATTGTAAAGTTGAAAGCTGAAAAGATGGTAATTCCCCGAATACTGTTGCTAAGTCTTTGATAATTTAATGTGTCTTTTCTTTATAAAAGCAAGAGTATAAAATAAACTCTTCAATGTCAGGAAGAAAAGCAAACATGAAAACACTTGAATTTTTTTTTTTTTTTTTTTGTCTCTTAGGGTCACTTTAACTGCAATGCAAGGCGTGGTAAAAGAAATCATTTCTTTAAAAAATCCTTTAGCTGTTGAACTTGATATTTTAGTGCTTGATTTTGGAAGTGTTCCTTTATTAAACTCTGCAAGCCTCTAAATATATATAATTGAGAGATCACCTACACCAGAAGACTGGCAAGAAATAACATTGAGAACAAAATGATAGTTGCCATAACAAAACTGTGGTAAAATAATTGTGCATTAATATTTTTGACACTATATAAAATTCCCAAGCATGTCGATGTAATCAGATTAAACTGTACATTAAGTATCATGCTTTGAAGATAGAGTATTTAAAGAGTTCTTTTAGAGTATCAACTTAAAAATTCTCTGAATTTTTGTTAAACTTTCAAGTATAGTCGCAAGCCAACTATGTAAAGAGCTGCTGAAGAAAAAGAATAGCCTCATAGTTAAACAGCTTGGAGCCTGAAATAGTGTGTATGTAGGATTTTCTTTTTTATGATTTTCTCTTTCATAGACTGAGTTGTAAACAGAGATATGGCAAAGACAATGGCCCTAGTCATGCAGTTCATCACGATAATGCTTTTAGCCAATCTTAGTCCCACAACTCAGCAAAGCAACTTTTGTTTTTGGTTCAAATGGCCAAACATGGAAGATCAATCTTCTTGAATGATCCAGTTGAGACAAGTTCTGTAGGTTGAAGATATCTCTAAGCCTTGCATTTAAAGCAAACTACCTTCAGAGTCTCATAAAAATAAAAATTCTCAGGAACAGATTGCAGCCTGCCATTGTGCAGGTGAAAAACTAGGACTCAGTTTGGTGCTTCCTTCCTTTGACTCCTGTTACATAGTAAACAGCTCAGCATAAGCTTATTATCCTTGCTGAATAATTGCAGAAATCCCCTGATCTCATCATCAACTCTATTATATTTTTGTTCTCCT
Source organism: Elysia crispata (assembly GCA_033675545.1). NCBI lineage: Eukaryota > Metazoa > Mollusca > Gastropoda > Plakobranchidae > Elysia > Elysia crispata. The sequence goes on along the minus strand of JAWDGP010000615.1, from coordinate 16,303 downwards.
TCCAGGATATTCAGCAACACTTTTTCCTTCCTCCACCCTCTGAGCTCTCTTCAAGCAGATCGATTGTGCTCACCTTTCCTTTGAAACGTCGCTGTTGCTCTGCACTCAAAGGCAAACAGCGTTGGAATATGTACTCAAACATCTCTGTAACATTCTCATTCTTCAAGGCCGATGTTTCAAAGTATGGAGCACCACATCGTTCTACATAGGCCTGATCCAGTTCAGGATTTAGCTCAAGGGCTAACCTTCGACCCTCCTCTGCACCTCACATCACGGGTAGATTGATCAAGCTCATCAGATTTGGTTCCCACAACAACCTTGAGGCAGTCTTCGTTAGCTGCCTCTAAGATGGATCCAAATCTTGCCCTTTGAAAGAAATACACACACGAAAAAAAAAAACAACAGCAACATAAAAACAAAAGGTAAATTATACGCAAATTAAAGAGAAAATTGAATGATCAATAACAACAAAGCAGGTTCACATGAACAAGTCTTAACAACAAAATTTTCAGTTTCAACATTTTACTTTGTTTTCTATAAATCCTATCTATTCTCAATATCAAGCTTAAACCGCAAATGTCAGAAAAATCATTGGAAAAAAAAAAGATGTGAAAGGGATTAATTTCTGTTTAGTTTCCTTCTCAATAGGGCCAAATAAAAAATCTAAAAAAATTTTGAATACACTTTCCTCCATCTTATATAATAAAAAAACATAACAAACCATAGAGATTCAAAAGTCTTTGGACTATTGAGATCAAAGGCCAGAATTGCTGCTCCAGCACTACGACAATAGAAATGAGAAAGCCCAGAATATCGTTCGTCACCTGCCGTGTCCTTGAAAGGAATAAATTAAAAGATCATAAGCTTATGCACACATTGGCAGAAAATTTTTAAATGCTAACACACAAGATTTATTATCACTCTGACCATTGTGACACTCTACATTATCTGTCTTTCTTGAAAAACACATTTTTTTCAATCAAGATAATAAAAAAAATTAAAATTAAGAAAAGGTAAAAAATCTGTCTCCTGCTCAGGTAAAAAAAAGGAAGCTCAAAATCTTTTAAATTCTTAAAATCATTAAAAAAAGCAGACATTATAACAAGGAACGAGGATACCCTATAAGATACATTCTCATTAAAAGAGATATGAATTAGGGGTTCGGTTGAAAAAAGTAACTTAAAAAATTGTACATACCCATACTGCAATATTGTAGGGTCCCCATGGCTTGAAGAAAAAGGCTGCCCCAACTGTCTGAAAATAGGAAGAAAACATCAAGCGGCTTTTCTTATTGCACGCAAACAAGCAATTCTCAAAAGAAATCTTTTATCTTTCTTACACTTAAACCAAAAACCACTACACTTAGATTTTAATTTACATTGTTGACCACAGTTGAGACTGGTTTATTTCTCACTGCTTTGAACTGCTGAAACTGACATGAGCTCTGACCTTGAAAGAGGAGAAAGTACATGTATTTTCAAAAAAGAATACTTTGAAGACCACATTTCAAGCCCATTGCTTTTTATATATCATTCAAATAGAGAACACAAATTGGACAAGCTTTACAAACAAGTTATGTTAATAATAACCATCAATTCTATCTGTAAAAGACTTTAAAATTCTTAAAAAATGATAGTAAAAATCTAACTCCAAAGAGTGACATCAAGTAAACAAAAATTTGTGTGCCTTCTCTAAGTCTAACATAAACAGAGTAGTCATCCTCTCATTGAATTGGAGACAACTTTTGTTAATTAATCATTTGACTTACTGAATCTTGCTTCTGGAATTTACCATCAATATAACGACAAATCAGTGAGGTTTTTCCAACTGCATAATCTCCTAAAATTATAACTTTTAGATCTCTGGTGGAAGCACAATATAAAATTCAAAGATACAATAATCAGGACAAAATCAAAGTAAATATTAGCAGTCTGCACAGGCACATCAAAATGATATTATAACAACTCTTATGATTTCAAAATTAAAAATTCTCTTTTAAAGAATAAATGCATCTAAATTTTTTTTAAAACTTCAGCAGAGATAGAAAACAAAATTGCCATTGTTCTGAGCCCATATACCAACTAAACAAAAATTTGTTAAAAAAAAAAATTTCTCTTGAAAGATCAAGACTAAGAGACTAAATTACTTTTTGGCTCTGAAACTCACTATAACCTTTTCCTTGAAATGAATTGCAGAACTTTAAAGGTTTAATACAATGGGTATTTTACCAAACCCCACCACTACCATTTATTTAAAAAGGTTGAAAATTGATGGTCTTCTTAAGAAGTTTTTTTTAAGATTAAGAGAGGAACGAATAGAGAAAGAGAGTGAGAGAGAGAGAGAGAGAGAGAGAGAGAGAGAGAGAAAGAGAGAAAGGGAGGGAGGAAGAAGTCTCAGGACACAGTAATTGATATTACATCAAATTGCACAATACATTGTCTGCACACACGCCAAAGTTTTATAGTCCATAACGCTATGCTGAAAATGAAAGCTAAGCTAAATTAATTAAGGAGGGAATGATATTTTAAAAATTAACGAAAAACAATTTACAAGTATAATAATTACATTAGAATATAAATCTATTTCAATTAATCCAGACCTAGAATCTTGATCGGGATCATGTTCCAACAAACATACTTACGCTTTTCTCTTTCCAGTTTGTGACATTATTCTCAACACCTGACCGTTAATTATTTTAGCCTAAGTTATATTCTGAAACTATTCTAAATTTGAATCCAAATTCTTGATCTTATATTTTTCAGTGAAGATTTTAGAATTATTTAATTTCTAATTTAGATTCTAGACCTAGATCTTTAGATCTAAACTCTAGAGATCTATTTTTAAATTTTATTTTCGCCCATCCATCCAGAGGCACTTTGTCAGTTTGAGCTCTAATCTAAATCTAACTCTAGATCTAGCTCTAGCTCTCTTGTATATATTTTCAGAAAAATCAACAATTCATATCGTAAATGGCAATTCTGGTTTGTTTGATTTTGATCTTCTAAAAGTAAAATTCTATATTGCTTGGAACTAATCTAGTCTCTAGATCTAGAATCTTGAATCTAAATCTACAAGTAATAGGCCCTAAGTTCTATTTTCTACATTCACAATCAAGCAGTCGAAACTCCAGTGTTCACGTTTTCTTTGTAAATGTGACGACGCCCACCAAGATTTATCTGCATGTGGCCAAATAAGTTATAAAGTCCGTCCACAAACTAATAATCAATATATAAGGCTTATTTAATTATAATGTGTTCTAATTTTTTGGACAATTCCAAAAATAAATAAAAAAACGTTGAATTTCTAATTATCTAAAATATGGATTTAAAAAAAATGTTATTCTTCTATTTCCATCTTAACAATACACAAAGGGCATGATTACAATCTCTAGGTTAAAATTTATTTCTCGATAAAAAAGATTTAGGTTTAGAATGGAGGTTTAAAAAAGACTCTAAGTGCGAACCACGTTACATTGATATGAAAAGTTAGGGCAGCTATGTCGATATAGTTATAGAGCAGCTGGACAGGTTGATCATCGGCCATCTTCACTGTCTTTCTATTGTGCTCACTGCATCACATCGTTTCTATTTTCTTTTCGCGTTCCTTTTTTCCTATTTTTAATTGAATGTCGTGTAGAATTAGCTCCTGAGAGCAGTTTTAGTTTCGTTTTTCTTTTAACGTTTAAAAAAAATCTCTTAAATTGAAAATCTGAAATTACCGTACCGGGTACTTGCTGCTGCTGCTGCTGCTACTACTACAACTACAACAACAACAACAACAACAACAACAACAACAACAACTACTACTACTACTACTACTACTACTACTACTACTACTACTACTACTACTACTACTACTACTAGTACATCTTTTACTACTACTACTACTACTACTACTACTACTACTACTACTACTACTACTACTACTACTACTACTACTACTACCACCACCACCACCACCACCACTACAACTACTACTACTACTACTACTACTACTACTACTACTACTACTACTACTACTACTACTACTACTACTACTACTACTACTACTACTACTACTACTACTACTACTACTACTACATTATAATACATTAGAACTTATTAAGATTGGAAAAGTGTGCTGATTGCGATTGTTAGAAAGTTCATGCGAAGTCACAGATAGGTATTAAAAAACAAGGGATGGTGCAATTCATGTAACCTTGACAGGGATTTTATCTCTGAATGGAATCCAAGCTGCCCCACACAGGGCTTTCGTGATGCGTTTAAGAATAAATAAGGATACAGAAAGAGAAATGAGGACGAAGGAGGAGGAAGAATCCGTTGTAATTGAAGCAAATGTATATGTGTGTACGGAATGATAAAGAGCTGTTTGAGGAGGAGAGAAATATATATATATATATATATATATATATATATATATATATAGAGAGAGAGAGAGAGAGAGAGAGAGAGAGAGAGAGAGAGGGTGGAAATGCATTGATTTATTTTCATGAAACCCAAGTGATGAATATGACGAAATAAAATGGTTTCATATTTATACGCATTGCATAGTGAACACGTTCACTGACCTGGAACCAGGATAGTTATGTTATACTCGAGGACTGCTTATCTTAGATCGCAGTAAAACACAATAAAGGCTTTGACTTGGTTAAGCGTCATTCTCTCTCTCTCTCTCTCTCTCTCTCTCTCTCTCTCTCTCTCTCTCTCTCTCTCTCTCTCTCTCTCTCTCTCTCTCTCTCTCTTTATTTATTTATTTTTTTTTGAAAAATAAAAAGGATAGCGGTCATGAATAGAAAAGATCATTTTATTTAATCAGTATTCCATTGCTGTTCTTAGTTTTTAAACACACTCTTTTATTAGTTACTATGTTTGACATCCTTTTACAAACCATATCCAACAAATAAGCTGATGGTGTCGATTCGGTTTTCATTAGTTTCGATGTTTTTGTGAAAAGAGCCAAAGTGCCTGCGAATCTTAATATCCTTATCAGTTTGTATTCCATCGTGTATATTTGCCCCTATGAAAACTTCTTCTATGGGTGCCATAAAGAGTTTTGGAGATACTGGATCTCCTTGTCTGTCTCCTCCTCTGTTGATCGAAAATTAACGAATCCCAAGCTAGGTTGTCTATGAAGATCACCGTTGTAGCCTTGGGGTAGATTGATTGCAAAATTGTGAAGTTTATTTTTCGCAAAATTGCAAAATGATGCATTGAATCGAATTAAATGCCTTTTCGTAGTCTATGAATCCGACACATTGAGGTGAATTGTCTCCATGCGTCCTTTTTATTGTCTGATTGAGGGAATATTAAACTTATCATGTTGTCGATTGTCGAGAATCCCTTCTCAAATCATTACTGCACCTTAAGCTATTTAGTATCTAGTGGTTTTCTGTTCTTTTTTGAAGTAGTCGTGTCAATATCTTAGAAGCATGGGATAGCAAGCCTATTGGTTTGTAGTTCTTTATTTCATGTGCATATCATTTCCTATACAAACTGATGGTTTTTGCTTTGGCCCAACGTGTCGGCATTGTCCTATACAGATTGATAGTTTTTGCTTTGGCCCAGCGTGTCGGCATCGTCCTATACAGATTGATGGTTTTTGCTTTGGCCCAGCGTGTCGGCATCGTCCTATACAGATTGATGGTTTTTGCTTTGGCCCAGCGTGTCGGCATCGTCCTATACAGATTGATGGTTTTTGCTTCGTCTTTGTTTGGAATATTGCAGGCGATTGAATATGTGGCGTCAGTTTTGCTTCCTAGTTTAAAAAGGTCACGCGTCACTCCATCCTGACTATGGGTTTTATTGTTTCTCATTTCTTCAAGTCACTTTTTACTTCTTTTTCTGTAGTAGACTTTACTTGTTTTTTTTATCTGGGTTTGGTGTCGCGAGATTCGTAGGGCTAATAATCGATTTTTTTGGTAAAGCTCTTTATAAAAGTCTTTCATTATGTGAAGGGTGTCTTCACACTTAGTATTTTTCTTCCCTTCTGGGTCATCCATGCATGATGGTTGCTTTTTACTTCCATTTTTGTCCGCTTCTTTTGACTTATTTATGTAGCTTAATATTTATTTTTAAGTGCACGGTATTTTGTTTTCTTTCTTGCTTTTATCGTTCTCCCCCCCACACCCCCCCCCCCTCACTCTTATGTTTACTTTGGTATTATTTGTTTGTTTTTATTGAGTTTTACTTACATAACAATTTCTTCCAGATTCTTGTCGTTCTTGGCTCTTTCTATTGTTTTATTGGATTATACTCAATCACTTCTCTATAAACCTCATTCAATGCCATAGCGAATGTCTCGACCGATAGAGGTTTTTCTCACAGTGCATCAAATCTATTCTGTATTTTGATTTGAAAATCAATGTTTATTCTCTAGTCTTTTGATAATCAAAAGTGGCGCCCGTACCATCCTGTAGTCACTCTCTTTATCAACCGAGATATTATTCTTGTGTTTTGTACAATTTTTACATCTTTGGTTACGATGGAGTCGATTTGATTCATGTAGCTTTCTTAAATACTGTGACTGTATTGAATGCATATTTCATGAATGTAAGTATGTTTTTTTTTTCATGTAGATCCATTTTGATTACCTTTTATTTGGTATACCAAGTGCATTTTGTGAATTTTGCGTCAAAAAATCTTTCATTATCATCCATTAATCAGAATGTCATCCAATATCTTTTCAAGCGGTCATTAAAACGGAGGTGTTGACTGTGCCACACATGATAGAAGGGGGAAAGAAAAAAATACCCTTCTATTTAAATTTTTCAACATACCCTTCTATTTTATGTTTTCAACATACCCTTCTATTTTATGTTTTCAACATACCCTTCTATTTAATGTTTTCAACATACCCTTCTATTTAAATTTTTCAACATACCCTTCTATTTTATGTTTTCAACATACCCTTCTATTTTATGTTTTCAACACACCCTTCTATTTAAATTTTTCAACATACCCTTCTATTTTATGTTTTCAACATACCCTTCTATTTTATGTTTTCAACATACCCTTCTATTATATGTTTTCAACATACCCTTCTATTTAATGTTTTAAACATACCCTTCTATTTTATGTTTTCAACATACCCTTCTATTAAATGTTTTCAACATACCCTTCTATTTTATGTTTTCAACATACCCTTCTATTTTATGTTTTCAACATACCCTTCTATTTAATGTTTTCAACATACCCTTCTATTTTATGTTTTCAACATACCCTTCTATTTAATGTTTTCAACATACCCTTCTATTTTAAGTTTTCAACATACCCTTCTATTTTATGTTTTCAACATACCCTTCTATTTAATGTTTTCAACATACCCTTCTATTTTATGTTTTCAACATACCCTTCTATTTAATGTTTTCAACATACCCTTCTATTTTATGTTTTCAACATACCCTTCTATTTTATGTTTTCAACATACCCTTCTATTAAATGTTTTCAACATACCCTTCTACTTTATGTTTTCAACATACCCTTCTATTTTATGTTTTCAACATACCCTTCTATTTAATGTTTTCAACATACCCTTCTATTTTATGTTTTCAACATACCCTTCTATTAAATGTTTTCAACATACCCTTCTATTTTATGTTTTCAACATACCCTTCTATTTTATGATTTCAACATACCCTTCTATTTAATGTTTTCAACATACCCTTTTATTTTATGTTTTCAACATACCCTTCTATTAAATGTTTTCAACATACCCTTCTATTTTAAGTTTTCAACATACCCTTCTATTTTATGTTTTCAACATACCCTTCTATTTAATGTTTTCAACATACCCTTCTATTTTATGTTTTCAACATACCCTTCTATTAAATGTTTTCAACATACCCTTCTATTTTATCTTTTCAACATACCCTTCTATTTTATGTTTTCAACATACCCTTCTATTTTATGTTTTCAACATACCCTTCTATTTTATGTTTTCAACATACCCTTCTATTAAATGTTTTCAACATACCCTTCTATTTAATGTTTTCAACATACCCTTCTATTTAATGTTTTCAACATACCCTTCATTTTAATGTTTTCAAAACAGCCGGCCCTACTTAAAAAAATCAATAAAACACAAACCATAATAATCATCTTTCGAATGAAAACGCACTGCCATTTCTTGTACCTTAATTCAATTATGCTCTCTTTAACAAAGCAGAAATTAATTTAAGATAGGAAATAAAACAAAACATTACATGGGTAACATACAAACTTTATGATTTACATGTAAATGGAAAGGAGAAATATCCTTTCATAGTAAACACCATAAAGAAAATAAATTTCGTTCATGTTGATATCAGTAATTATTAATATTTTTACTTTGCAAAAAAAAATTATACTATGATTGCCAGAACAAAAAAAAAAAAAAAAAAATGTCGTATAAAAATTTTAGTTTCGATGATAGGAGGTGCCATTTTTAATTAAAACTATAGATATAACTAATAACCAAAAAAAAAATAAATAAATTCTTAGCTACTTTGAATTAGTCTGAAAGCAAGAAATAATATTACAATATAATGACTTTGTTTGACTGTTATGCCATCAAAAAGGGAATTTCAGACTTTTAAATTTTACGTTTGTTCTCTAAATGAGCAACGTATTAAATGTTAGATCTCTCTAGCTTGTTTTCACGGGTCGGATTTTCATCTCGACGCTAGTTACGTGCAATCGCTTCTTACCATTGTACCAGGCATGTCTTAGCTTATCTCCACTCCAAGGGGAATTAAGCCTAGAATATTCGCAACTCTTATACCACCAGCCCGATTTAAAGGTAATGGCACAGCTTCTTGAATTCTGGT
>JAWDGP010000615.1:0-2500 GCA_033675545.1 Elysia crispata | reverse complement strand
AGACAGACATGCTCTCAATGTTGTCAAAGACAACGCTCGGCACAGCCCGGGCTTTGTCTGACGTGGGAGAGACGATTTCTTCACAGATCAGGACACCACACAGTCTTCGATCTCGAGATACAGCAGATGTTTCTCGCTTTAAGACCAAACCAAGACCTGTTGTGGAAGGAAAGCTAAACCCGTTTCAAACTCAACCCATACTCTACGCTTCAATTGCTTTGGCTTGCTAGTAGAAAGTTAGGATCTCCATCCCACCCCCTTTTTTTCATCATAGGCGAGGCTTTTCCTTTTAGCGAATAGAAACAGGCCTAGGCTAGGGACAAACTATTTCATATCTTGACAAAATAATCTTTTTGTCAAAGGTAAGGAATACTGTTTGGTAGGAATTCAATGAAAGATTTCTTTACATAAAGATTTTACGAAAGTTGCAGCTATAAACTTACCTTGATACAGAGATGAGTTTTTATGTTAACAAGAAGAGACACGAGAAAACTTAAATGATACATGTAACTTAAACATTTTCACCAGGTACTAGTTAACGTATGGTTAATAACACACTAATGAAGTGTCCTTACCAATAAAAAAATATTTGAAAGTCCTTATGCTTTTCAAAACGCAGAGAGCCTTTTTTTAATATTACCGATTTCCATAAAAATTCAAAGTTTAAGTGTTAAAAAATACCTTAATTTTAAAATAAAAAGACTAAAGACTGTGCGCCTCCTTTCTATTTAGGCAAGATAGAAGTAAATATTAATTACGTACAAACTTTTTTTTTAGTGCAAAAGTTCTCCATTCAGATGACGGATTTTCGTGACATACAAACTCCCCCCCCCCCCCATAAATTCAAAGGAAATGGAAAAAATGATACTATTCATAGCTTAAGCTTAAATTATCACGGACATCATATTTCTTGGTCCTTATAAAAAAAGAGAAAAGAAAATATGTATTAAAAATGCATATATTTTTTTACCGTTTATGAATTTTTATTTGCTTTTAATTCTTTTTTAAAATTTTTGTCCTCATATAAATTTGAAGAAAAAAATCTGAAAAACGAGAATGATGTGAAAATCTATGATCCCTATTGATTCATTTTGAATTTTATGTCAGTTTCAAAAGAAGAATTGTTAAATACGACTTTCCTAAAATATTTGTCCCATTCCGCACATCCATTGCAAAGTTCAGTCATTTAAATGATACTTGTTTGATAAAAGATTTAGTAAAGTCTCATAGCAATAACTTTGGTCTTGAATCAATTTATATTGTTTTTAGTATTATTGAACGTTTATTTACCAAACTCCAGGTTTCAAACTCACTGTGGCAGCAGGTTATTAAGCACAGAGCACTGATCACTCTAAGACTTCGCTCCATCTCTGACTCTGGTGTTGATCGGCAGTAGATCAGAAACAGTCAAGACGGTATGAGGCCCGGACAGAGACTAGTGACTTTGGAAACTTTGCAGCTATATTTATACTGTGAGATCTTGTGTAGCTTTTTGAGACTCAAAGATTGTATCGTGTTAATATGGCAGAAATAATTATGTAAGCAGACAAAGGGGCGTTACCTGACCGGCAAAGTCAAGCATATGACGTATAAATCACATGTACAGCGCGTCCCTTCAACCTTTCCACAGCTCAAGATGACTTATAATTTGTTAATTTTTTGTTAATGTAAATGATAATAATAATAATAATAATAATAATAATAATAATAATAATAATAATAATAATAATAATAATAATAATAATAATAATAATAATAATAATAATTATAATAATAATAATTATAATAATAATAATAATAATATTAATATTAATAATAATTATAATAATAATAATAATAATTATAATAATAATAATAATAATAATAATAATAATAATAACATAACAACACACACCCCAATGTCGTTGTGCAACAGCCGCCGTAACACACACACACACAACAACAACAACAACAACAACAACAACAACAACAACAACAACAACAACATTGTCATTGTTGTGTCTTTTGTAGTTACTCGATGAAATCTGAAACTTGTGTAATGTTAATCAGCTTACGCAGCCAGGACTTCTCGACCCAAGAATCTTGACTATATTTTTTGTTGTTTTTTTATATTTCATTAATTTGTTTTTTCTTTAAGATTCGCAGACCATTTTCCTTGTCTGACTTGCATCTTACAACACTTAAAAGAAGGAAACTTGAAACCACAAAAAGCGATAATATATTAATACAGATCCGTGTTCAGTTCAATGTGTCACATGTAGTCGAGACATTTGCGGATATTTTCTCTAGTGGATAATGATAAATTGAGAAAAGCAATTACCATTATCTGCATGCTGCGAATTCCATTGTGATCATAATTATCACCGAAAAGCATAATGTCCGACCAGAACTTAGCTGTAATCAGGTTTTTAGGCTCGACTGCTTTTTCCTTTCTGCACTGCCGCTTGCTTTTCTTTTGCATTGAGGGGTACCATAATCAAGGCTTGAAGAGTAAGGAAAG
>JAWDGP010000614.1:0-25188 GCA_033675545.1 Elysia crispata | reverse complement strand
AAGAGACGATAAAAAAAGTGAGTTTCCTGAAAATAATATTACATTGATTGATTGTTCAATTAATATCCTGATTGATAGATTGCTTCTACACGAATCAAATTACTGATCAATTAATGATTCTTGGTTAATAAATTGGTGTATTGTTTGTCAAATAATTGATTAAATTTATTGATTTACTCATTGATTTATTTATTGATGGACTCGTTCTTAGAAAAAGACTAAAATGGATCATTGATTGATAGGTTGAAAAATTAATTGGTTAGAATTTTTTTTGATAAATTGATAAATCGATTGGTTTATTAATTAGGGTCCACTGCAAGAAAATAAATTTCTACTAAGTTCCTAAACTAAACCAATTTATTGTTTGATTTATTCGATAACTTGATAAATTAGCTGATCCATTGAACCAATCGATTCCATTGATAGTTTGAGGGCCTCATCAATTGATTGTTTCATATAACGCCACCACAACATAAAAATCAGAATTCTTTTAAACTCATTATCAAGCATTTTTATTGCAATCGTTCTAGAAAAAGAGAAAGAAGGGCAGGGGGGCGGGGGGGGGGGGGGAGAGAGAGAGAGAGAGAGAGAGAGAGAGAGAGAGAGAGAGAGAGAGAGAGAGAGAGAGAGAGAGAGAGGGAGAGAGAGGGTGGGGAGGGTCCTAAATTGTTCAACTTTGCCCAGCGGATTTTTTAAATAAATTTTATTAAGCTAAACAGCCAAATTAAGTTACGTAAAACCACGTAAGTTTTATTTTTTAGATCACTATTATTATTATTATTATTATTATTATTATTATTATTATTATTATTATTATTATTATTATTATTATTATTATTATTATTATTATTATTATTATTATTATTAATATTATTATTATTAATATTATTATTATAATTATTATAATTATTATTATTATTATTATTATTATTATTATTATTATTATTATTATTATTATTATTATTATTATTATTATTATTATTATTATTATTATTACTGTTATTATCATTATTATTATTATTATTATTATTATTATTATTACTGTTATTATTATTATTATTATTATTATTATTATTATCATTATTATTATTATTATTATTATTATTATTATTATTATTATTATTATTATTATTATTATCATTATCATCATCAGTTAAATCATCATTCTTATTGTTGTTTCTTTTATTATTTTCTGTTTTTGTTTTTTCTTTTTTTGAGTTTGTTGATTTAAAGATATTGACAGGACATAAAACAAAAAATATAGAAAAAAATTAAACAAAAAAAAATTTGCAAGAATATCTACTTTTTGTACCGAAAGTTTTAGAGTTTATAGGAAATATGGGTAATAAAATATGAGACTATATACACACAAAGAAAAAAAAACTGAAAATAACAGAGGAAAATTATTGCTTTTTTAAGGCAGAGAGATATAATTTTATGTTGGTTTTTTTTTTTTTTTTTTAATTTTGTCTCCTTCAGATGAGTTTCGCTTAATAAACACAAATTTATGTAGCTAAATTTGCGACTGTTGTTGTTATAATTTAATTATTATTGTTATTGTTATTATGATTATGATTATTATTATGATTATTATTACTATAATTATTATTATTATTATTATTATTATTATTATTATTATTATTATTATTATTATTATTATTATTATTATTATTATTATTATTATTATTATAATCATCATCAATATAACTGTTTACTAATACTGGTGCTACTACTACCGCTATTAAAACTACTGCAACAGCTGCTGCTGCTGCCACTACTATTTCTGTTATTACTACTACTACTACTACTACTACTACTACTACTACTACTACTACTACTACTACTACTACTACTACTACTACTACTACTACTACTACTACTACTACTACTACTACTACTACTACTACTACTACTACTACTACTACTACTACTACGACTACTACTACTACTACTACTACTACTACTACTACTACTACTACTACTACTACTACTACTACTACTACTACTACTACTACCACCACTACTACGCTTGTTGTCTTATTTTTACATGCTGCTGTATCTAGATTCAGCCAAGTTTAGCTTGTTGCTCATCTGACATTTTCTTTTTACTTAGTGGCAGAAACCACTGAGGAAACTAAGTGCAACCCAGAAGGTAAGTCAAAACACGCCATCCCTCAAGTTAAAGAAAACAGAAAAACAAGGATATTTGGAGGTATTTTTTTCCCAACCGTCTCAAACTCTCTTGATTTCTGATCATGTATCTTTCTCTAAGTCATCAATGTCCTCATCTTAAGCCTCTTAAACACCCTCCGTCAGTCTTACTCACCACTCTATTCCTACTCTAAATCTTTAAGTCTGGTCCACCTCCTTTTTGCCTCCTCTCCTCTTACTCCTTCAGTCTTGTCCAGCTCCTTATAACTTCTCTCCTCTACCTTTATAAGTCTTGTCCAGCTCCTTATTACTTCTCTCCTCTACCTTTATAAGTCTTGTCCAGCTCCTTATTACTTCTCTCCTCTACCTTTATAAGTCTTGTCCAGCTCCTTATTACTTCTCTCCTCTACCTTTATAAGTCTTGTCCAGCTCCTTATTACTTCTCTCTTCTACCTTTATAAGTCTTGTCCAGCTCCTTATTACTTCTCTCCTCTACCTTTATAAGTCTTGTCCAGCTCCTTATTACTTCTCTCCTCTACCTTTATAAGTCTTGTCCAGCTCCTTATTACTTCTCTCCTCTACCTTTATAAGTCTTGTCCAGCTCCTTATTACTTCTCTCTCTCTACCTTTATAAGTCTTGTCCAGCTCCTTATTACTTCTCTCCTCTACCTTTATAAGTCTTGTCCAGCTCCTTATTACTTCTCTCTTCTACCTTTATAAGTCTTGTCCAGCTCCTTATTACTTCTCTCCTCTACCTTTATAAGTCTTGTCCAGCTCCTTATTACTTCTCTCCTCTACCTTTATAAGTCTTGTCCAGCTCCTTATTACTTCTCTCCTCTACCTTTATAAGTCTTGTCCAGCTCCTTATTACTTCTCTCCTCTACCTTTATAAGTCTTGTCCAGCTCCTTATTACTTCTCCTCTACCTTTATAAGTCTTGTCCAGCTCCTTATTACTTCTCTCTTCTACCTTTATAAGTCTTGTCCAGCTCCTTATTACTTCTCTCCTCTACCTTTATAAGTCTTGTCCAGCTCCTTATTACTTCTCTCTTCTACCTTTATAAGTCTTGTCCAGCTCCTTATTACTTCTCTCCTCTACCTTTATAAGTCTTGTCCAGCTCCTTATTACTTCTCTCTTCTACCTTTATAAGTCTTGTCCAGCTCCTTATAACTTCTCTCCTCTACCTTTATAAGTCTTGTCCAGCTCCTTATTACTTCTCTCCTCTACCTTTATAAGTCTTGTCCAGCTCCTTATTACTTCTCTCCTCTACCTTTATAAGTCTTGTCCAGCTCCTTATAACTTCTCTCCTCTACCTTTATAAGTCTTGTCCAGCTCCTTATTACTTCTCTCCTCTACCTTTATAAGTCTTGTCCAGCTCCTTATTACTTCTCTCCTCTACCTTTATAAGTCTTGTCCAGCTCCTTATTACTTCTCTCCTCTACCTTTATAAGTCTTGTCCAGCTCCTTATTACTTCTCTCCTCTACCTTTATAAGTCTTGTCCAGCTCCTTATTACTTCTCTCCTCTACCTTTATAAGTCTTGTCCAGCTCCTTATTACTTCTCTCTTCTACCTTTATAAGTCTTGTCCAGCTCCTTATTACTTCTCTCTTCTACCTTTATAAGTCTTGTCCAGCTCCTTATTACTTCTCTCTTCTACCTTTATAAGTCTTGTCCAGCTCCTTATTACTTCTCTCTTCTACCTTTATAAGTCTTGTCCAGCTCCTTATTACTTCTCTCCTCTACCTTTATAAGTCTTGTCCAGCTCCTTATTACTTCTCTCCTCTACCTTTATAAGTCTTGTCCAGCTCCTTATTACTTCTCTCCTCTACCTTTATAAGTCTTGTCCAGCTCCTTATTACTTCTCTCCTCTACCTTTATAAGTCTTGTCCAGCTCCTTATTACTTCTCTCTTCTACCTTTATAAGTCTTGTCCAGCTCCTTATTACTTCTCTCTTCTACCTTTATAAGTCTTGTCCAGCTCCTTATTACTTCTCTCTTCTACCTTTATAAGTCTTGTCCAGCTCCTTATTACTTCTCTCTTCTACCTTTATAAGTCTTGTCCAGCTCCTTATTACTTCTCTCTTCTACCTTTATAAGTCTTGTCCAGCTCCTTATTACTTCTCTCCTCTACCTTTATAAGTCTTGTCCAGCTCCTTATTACTTCTCTCTTCTACCTTTATAAGTCTTGTCCAGCTCCTTATTACTTCTCTCTTCTACCTTTATAAGTCTTGTCCAGCTCCTTATTACTTCTCTCCTCTACCTTTATAAGTCTTGTCCAGCTCCTTATTACTTCTCTCCTCTACCTTTATAAGTCTTGTCCAGCTCCTTATTACTTCTCTCTTCTACCTTTATAAGTCTTGTCCAGCTCCTTATTACTTCTCTCTTCTACCTTTATAAGTCTTGTCCAGCTCCTTATTACTTCTCTCTTCTACCTTTATAAGTCTTGTCCAGCTCCTTATTACTTCTCTCCTCTACCTTTATAAGTCTTGTCCAGCTCCTTATTACTTCTCTCCTCTACCTTTATAAGTCTTGTCCAGCTCCTTATTACTTCTCTCCTCTACCTTTATAAGTCTTGTCCAGCTCCTTATTACTTCTCTCCTCTACCTTTATAAGTCTTGTCCAGCTCCTTATTACTTCTCTCCTCTACCTTTATAAGTCTTGTCCAGCTCCTTATTACTTCTCTCCTCTACCTTTATAAGTCTTGTCCAGCTCCTTATTACTTCTCTCCTCTACCTTTATAAGTCTTGTCCAGCTCCTTATTACTTCTCTCCTCTACCTTTATAAGTCTTGTCCAGCTCCTTATTACTTCTCTCTTCTACCTTTATAAGTCTTGTCCAGCTCCTTATTACTTCTCTCCTCTACCTTTATAAGTCTTGTCCAGCTCCTTATTACTTCTCTCCTCTACCTTTATAAGTCTTGTCCAGCTCCTTATTACTTCTCTCCTCTACCTTTATAAGTCTTGTCCAGCTCCTTATTACTTCTCTCTTCTACCTTTATAAGTCTTGTCCAGCTCCTTATTACTTCTCTCTTCTACCTTTATAAGTCTTGTCCAGCTCCTTATTACTTCTCTCTTCTACCTTTATAAGTCTTGTCCAGCTCCTTATTACTTCTCTCCTCTACCTTTATAAGTCTTGTCCAGCTCCTTATTACTTCTCTCTTCTACCTTTATAAGTCTTGTCCAGCTCCTTATTACTTCTCTCTTCTACCTTTATAAGTCTTGTCCAGCTCCTTATTACTTCTCTCCTCTACCTTTATAAGTCTTGTCCAGCTCCTTATTTCTTCTCTCCTCTACCTCATTAAGTCTTGTCCAGCTCCTTATAAGTTCTCTCTTCTACCTTTATAAGTCTTGTCCAGCTCCTTATTACTTCTCTCTTCTACCTTTATAAGTCTTGTCCAGCTCCTTATTACTTCTCTCTTCTACCTTTATAAGTCTTGTCCAGCTCCTTATTACTTCTCTCCTCTACCTTTATAAGTCTTGTCCAGCTCCTTATTACTTCTCTCCTCTACCTTTATAAGTCTTGTCCAGCTCCTTATTACTTCTCTCCTCTACCTTTATAAGTCTTGTCCAGCTCCTTATTACTTCTCTCCTCTACCTTTATAAGTCTTGTCCAGCTCCTTATTACTTCTCTCTTCTACCTTTATAAGTCTTGTCCAGCTCCTTATTACTTCTCTCCTCTACCTTTATAAGTCTTGTCCAGCTCCTTATTACTTCTCTCCTCTACCTTTATAAGTCTTGTCCAGCTCCTTATTACTTCTCTCCTCTACCTTTATAAGTCTTGTCCAGCTCCTTATTACTTCTCTCCTCTACCTTTATAAGTCTTGTCCAGCTCCTTATTACTTCTCTCCTCTACCTTTATAAGTCTTGTCCAGCTCCTTATTACTTCTCTCCTCTACCTTTATAAGTCTTGTCCAGCTCCTTATTACTTCTCTCCTCTACCTTTATAAGTCTTGTCCAGCTCCTTATTACTTCTCTCCTCTACCTTTATAAGTCTTGTCCAGCTCCTTATTACTTCTCTCCTCTACCTTTATAAGTCTTGTCCAGCTCCTTATTACTTCTCTCCTCTACCTTTATAAGTCTTGTCCAGCTCCTTATTACTTCTCTCTTCTACCTTTATAAGTCTTGTCCAGCTCCTTATTACTTCTCTCCTCTACCTTTATAAGTCTTGTCCAGCTCCTTATTACTTCTCTCCTCTACCTTTATAAGTCTTGTCCAGCTCCTTATTACTTCTCTCCTCTACCTTTATAAGTCTTGTCCAGCTCCTTATTACTTCTCTCCTCTACCTTTATAAGTCTTGTCCAGCTCCTTATTACTTCTCTCCTCTACCTTTATAAGTCTTGTCCAGCTCCTTATTACTTCTCTCTTCTACCTTTATAAGTCTTGTCCAGCTCCTTATTACTTCTCTCCTCTACCTTTATAAGTCTTGTCCAGCTCCTTATTACTTCTCTCCTCTACCTTTATAAGTCTTGTCCAGCTCCTTATTACTTCTCTCTTCTACCTTTATAAGTCTTGTCCAGCTCCTTATTACTTCTCTCCTCTACCTTTATAAGTCTTGTCCAGCTCCTTATTACTTCTCTCCTCTACCTTTATAAGTCTTGTCCAGCTCCTTATTACTTCTCTCCTCTACCTTTATAAGTCTTGTCCAGCTCCTTATTACTTCTCTCCTCTACCTTTATAAGTCTTGTCCAGCTCCTTATTACTTCTCTCCTCTACCTTTATAAGTCTTGTCCAGCTCCTTATTACTTCTCTCCTCTACCTTTATAAGTCTTGTCCAGCTCCTTATTACTTCTCTCTTCTACCTTTATAAGTCTTGTCCAGCTCCTTATTACTTCTCTCCTCTACCTTTATAAGTCTTGTCCAGCTCCTTATTACTTCTCTCTTCTACCTTTATAAGTCTTGTCCAGCTCCTTATTACTTCTCTCCTCTACCTTTATAAGTCTTGTCCAGCTCCTTATTACTTCTCTACCTTTATAAGTCTTGTCCAGCTCCTTATTACTTCTCTCTTCTACCTTTATAAGTCTTGTCCAGCTCCTTATTACTTCTCTCTTCTACCTTTATAAGTCTTGTCCAGCTCCTTATTACTTCTCTCTTCTACCTTTATAAGTCTTGTCCAGCTCCTTATTACTTCTCTCCTCTACCTTTATAAGTCTTGTCCAGCTCCTTATTACTTCTCTCTTCTACCTTTATAAGTCTTGTCCAGCTCCTTATTACTTCTCTCCTCTACCTTTATAAGTCTTGTCCAGCTCCTTATTACTTCTCTCCTCTACCTTTATAAGTCTTGTCCAGCTCCTTATTACTTCTCTCCTCTACCTTTATAAGTCTTGTCCAGCTCCTTATTACTTCTCTCCTCTACCTTTATAAGTCTTGTCCAGCTCCTTATTACTTCTCTCCTCTACCTTTATAAGTCTTGTCCAGCTCCTTATTACTTCTCTCCTCTACCTTTATAAGTCTTGTCCAGCTCCTTATTACTTCTCTCCTCTACCTCTTTAAGTCTTGTCCAGCTCCTTATTACTTCTCTCCTCTACCTTTATAAGTCTTGTCCAGCTCCTTATTACTTCTCTCCTCTACCTTTATAAGTCTTGTCCAGCTCCTTATTACTTCTCTCCTCTACCTTTATAAGTCTTGTCCAGCTCCTTATTACTTCTCTCTTCTACCTTTATAAGTCTTGTCCAGCTCCTTATTACTTCTCTCCTCTACCTTTATAAGTCTTGTCCAGCTCCTTATTACTTCTCTCCTCTACCTTTATAAGTCTTGTCCAGCTCCTTATTACTTCTCTCCTCTACCTTTATAAGTCTTGTCCAGCTCCTTATTACTTCTCTCCTCTACCTTTATAAGTCTTGTCCAGCTCCTTATTACTTCTCTCCTCTACCTTTATAAGTCTTGTCCAGCTCCTTATTACTTCTCTCCTCTACCTTTATAAGTCTTGTCCAGCTCCTTATTACTTCTCTCCTCTACCTTTATAAGTCTTGTCCAGCTCCTTATTACTTCTCTCCTCTACCTTTATAAGTCTTGTCCAGCTCCTTATTACTTCTCTCTTCTACCTTTATAAGTCTTGTCCAGCTCCTTATTACTTCTCTCCTCTACCTTTATAAGTCTTGTCCAGCTCCTTATTACTTCTCTCCTCTACCTTTATAAGTCTTGTCCAGCTCCTTATTACTTCTCTCCTCTACCTTTATAAGTCTTGTCCAGCTCCTTATTACTTCTCTCCTCTACCTTTATAAGTCTTGTCCAGCTCCTTATTACTTCTCTCCTCTACCTTTATAAGTCTTGTCCAGCTCCTTATTACTTCTCTCCTCTACCTTTATAAGTCTTGTCCAGCTCCTTATTACTTCTCTCCTCTACCTTTATAAGTCTTGTCCAGCTCCTTATTACTTCTCTCCTCTACCTTTATAAGTCTTGTCCAGCTCCTTATTACTTCTCTCCTCTACCTTTATAAGTCTTGTCCAGCTCCTTATTACTTCTCTCTTCTACCTTTATAAGTCTTGTCCAGCTCCTTATTACTTCTCTCCTCTACCTTTATAAGTCTTGTCCAGCTCCTTATTACTTCTCTCTTCTACCTTTATAAGTCTTGTCCAGCTCCTTATTACTTCTCTCCTCTACCTTTATAAGTCTTGTCCAGCTCCTTATAACTTCTCTCCTCTACCTTTATAAGTCTTGTCCAGCTCCTTATTACTTCTCCTCTACCTTTATAAGTCTTGTCCAGCTCCTTATTACTTCTCTCCTCTACCTTTATAAGTCTTGTCCAGCTCCTTATTACTTCTCTCCTCTACCTTTATAAGTCTTGTCCAGCTCCTTATTACTTCTCTCCTCTACCTCTTTAAGTCTTGTCCAGCTCCTTATAACTTCTCTCCTCTACCTTTATAAGTCTTGTCCAGCTCCTTATAACTTCTCTCCTCTACCTTTATAAGTCTTGTCCAGCTCCTTATAACTTCTCTCCTCTACCTCTTTAAGTCTTGTCCAGCTCCTTATAACTTCTCTCCTCTACCTCTTTAAGTCTTGTCCAGCTCCTTATAACTTCTCTCCTCTACCTTTATAAGTCTTGTCCAGCTCCTTATAACTTCTCTCCTCTACCTCTTTAAGTCTTGTCCAGCTCCTTATTACTTCTCTCCTCTACCTCTTTAAGTCTTGTCCAGCTCCTTATAACTTCTCTCCTCTACCTTTATAAGTCTTGTCCAGCTCCTTATTACTTCTCTCCTCTACCTTTATAAGTCTTGTCCATCTCCCTATTACTTCTCTCCTCTACCTCTTTAAGTCTTGTCCAGCTCCTTTTTACTTATTTCCTCTACCTTTATAAGTCTTGTCCAGCTCCTTATAACTTCTCTCCTCTACCTTTATAAGTCTTGTCCAGCTCCTTATTACTTCTCTCCTCTACCTTTATAAGTCTTGTCCAGCTCCTTATTACTTCTCTCCTCTACCTTTATAAGTCTTGTCCAGCTCCTTATTACTTCTCTCCTCTACCTTTATAAGTCTTGTCCAGCTCCTTATTACTTCTCTCCTCTACCTTTATAAGTCTTGTCCAGCTCCTTATTACTTCTCTCCTCTACCTTTATAAGTCTTGTCCAGCTCCCTATTACTTCTCTCCTCTACCTTTATAAGTCTTGTCCAGCTCCTTATAACTTCTCTCCTCTACCTTTATAAGTCTTGTCCAGCTCCTTATTACTTCTCTCCTCTACCTTTATAAGTCTTGTCCAGCTCCTTATAACTTCTCTCCTCTACCTTTATAAGTCTTGTCCAGCTCCTTATTACTTCTCTCCTCTACCTTTATAAGTCTTGTCCAGCTCCTTATTACTTCTCTCCTCTACCTCTTTAAGTCTTGTCCAGCTCCTTATTACTTCTCTCCTCTACCTTTATAAGTCTTGTCCAGCTCCTTATTACTTCTCTCCTCTACCTTTATAAGTCTTGTCCAGCTCCTTATTACTTCTCTCCTCTACCTCTTTAAGTCTTGTCCAGCTCCTTATTACTTCTCTCCTCTACCTTTATAAGTCTTGTCCAGCTCCTTATTACTTCTCTCCTCTACCTTTATAAGTCTTGTCCAGCTCCTTATTACTTCTCTCCTCTACCTTTATAAGTCTTGTCCAGCTCCTTATTACTTCTCTCCTCTACCTTTATAAGTCTTGTCCAGCTCCTTATTACTTCTCTCCTCTACCTTTATAAGTCTTGTCCAGCTCCTTATTACTTCTCTCCTCTACCTTTATAAGTCTTGTCCAGCTCCTTATTACTTCTCTCCTCTACCTTTATAAGTCTTGTCCAGCTCCTTATTACTTATTTCCTCTACCTTTATAAGTCTTGTTTAGCTCGTTATAACTTCTCTCCTCTACCTTTATAAGTCTTGCTGAGCTCCTTATAACTTCTCTCGTCTACCTTTATAAGTCTTGTCCAGCTCCTTATTACTTATTTCCTCTACCTTTATAAGTCTTGTCCAGCTCCTTATTACTTCTCTCCTCTACCTTTATAAGTCTTGTCCAGCTCCTTATTACTTCTCTCCTCTACCTTTATAAGTCTTGTCCAGCTCCTTATTACTTCTCTCCTCTACCTTTATAAGTCTTGTCCAGCTCGTTATTAATTGTTTCCTCTACCTTCATAAGTCTTGTCCAGGTCCTTATTACTTATTTCCTCTACCTTTATAAGTCTTGTCCAGCTCCTTATAACTTCTCTCCTCTACCTTTATAAGTCTTGTCCAGCTCCTTATTACTTCTCTCCTCTACCTTTATAAGTCTTGTCCAGCTCCTTATTACTTCTCTCCTCTACCTCTTTAAGTCTTGTCCAGCTCCTTATAACTTCTCTCCTCTACCTTTATAAGTCTTGTCCAGCTCCTTATTACTTCTCTCCTCTACCTTTATAAGTCTTGTCCAGCTCCTTATTACTTCTCTCCTCTACCTTTATAAGTCTTGTCCAGCTCCTTATAACTTGTCTCCTCTACCTTTATAAGTCTTGTCCATCTCCTTATTACTTCTCTCCTCTACCTTTATAAGTCTTGTCCAGCTCCTTATTACTTCTCTCCTCTACCTTTATAAGTCTTGTCCAGCTCCTTATTACTTCTCTCCTCTACCTTTATAAGTCTTGTCCAGCTCCTTATTACTTCTCTCCTCTACCTTTATAAGTCTTGTCCAGCTCCTTATTACTTCTCTCCTCTACCTTTATAAGTCTTGTCCAGCTCCTTATTACTTCTCTCCTCTACCTTTATAAGTCTTGTCCAGCTCCTTATTACTTCTCTCCTCTACCTTTATAAGTCTTGTCCAGCTCCTTATTACTTCTCTCCTCTACCTTTATAAGTCTTGTCCAGCTCCTTATTACTTCTCTCCTCTACCTTTATAAGTCTTGTCCAGCTCCTTATTACTTCTCTCCTCTACCTTTATAAGTCTTGTCCAGCTCCTTATTACTTCTCTCCTCTACCTTTATAAGTCTTGTCCAGCTCCTTATTACTTCTCTCCTCTACCTTTATAAGTCTTGTCCAGCTCCTTATTACTTCTCTCCTCTACCTTTATAAGTCTTGTCCAGCTCCTTATTACTTCTCTCCTCTACCTTTATAAGTCTTGTCCAGCTCCTTATAACTTCTCTCCTCTACCTTTATAAGTCTTGTCCAGCTCCTTATAACTTCTCTCCTCTACCTTTATAAGTCTTGTCCAGCTCCTTATTACTTCTCTCCTCTACCTTTATAAGTCTTGTCCAGCTCCTTATTACTTCTCTCCTCTACCTTTATAAGTCTTGTCCAGCTCCTTATTACTTCTCTCCTCTACCTTCATAAGTCTTGTCCAGCTCCTTATTACTTCTTTCCTCTACCTTTATAAGTCTTGTCCAGCTCCTTATTACTTCTCTCCTCTACCTTTATAAGTCTTGTCCAGCTCCTTATTACTTCTCTCCTCTACCTCCTTAAGTCTTGTTGAGCTCTTTATTCTTCCTCTGCTTCACCCTCTTTCATTCTTGTCCAGCCTCTTGTTCCTCTGCTCTGACCCTTTTTACTTGTTAACTCTTATCCTTTGCCTTCCCTTCAAAACCTTTTTCATTTGACCTTTTCACAGTCTTATTTTCTCTCCCCCTTGATATATAGAGTGATAATAAAATTCTACCATATCCAACCACAGGCTGGTCATCTCGCAGTGGCTATCACTGTACACAGGATCAGGGAGAAGTCTTAGTTTGAGAGAATGTCAGACATTCTGTTCTTGTTGTTAATACTAGGCTGTGTAGACAGGATCAGAAAGAAGTCTTAGTTTGAGAGAATGTCAGACATTCTGTTCTTGTTGTTAATACTAGGCTGTGTAGACAGGATCAGGGAGAAGTCTTAGTTTGAGAGAATGTCAGACATTCTGTTCTTGTTGTTAATACTAGGCTGTGTAGACAGGATCAGGGAGAAGTCTTAGTTTGAGAGAGTGTCAGACATTCTGTTCTTGTTGTTAATACTAGGCTGTAGACAGGATCAGGGAGAAGTCTTAGTTTGAGAGAATGTCAGACATTCTGTTCTTGTTGTTAATACTAGGCTGTGTAGACAGGATCAGAAAGAAGTCTTAGTTTGAGAGAATGTCAGACATTCTGTTCTTGTTGTTAATACTAGGCTGTGTAGACAGGATCAGAAAGAAGTCTTAGTTTGAGAGAATGTCAGACATTCTGTTCTTGTTGTTAATACTAGGCTGTGTAGACAGGATCAGAAAGAAGTCTTAGTTTGAGAGAATGTCAGACATTCTGTTCTTGTTGTTAATACTAGGCTGTAGACAGGATCAGAAAGAAGTTTTAGTTTGAGAGAATATCAGACATTCTGTTCTTGTTGTTAATACTAGGCTGTAGACAGGATCAGGGAGAAGTTTTAGTTTGAGAGAATATCAGACATTCTGTTCTTGTTGTTAATACTAGGCTGTAGACAGGATCAGGGAGAAGTTTTAGTTTGAGAGAATGTCAGACATTCTGTTCTTGTTGTTAATACTAGGCTGTAAACCTTACCTGGGAGAAGTCTTAGTTTGAGCGAATGTCAGACATTCTATTCTCGTTGCTACTACTAGGCTGTAAACCTAACCTGGGAGAAGTCTTAGTTTGAGCGAATGTCAGTCATTCTGTTCTCATTGCTACTACTAGGCTGTAAACCTAACCTGGGAGAAGTCTTAGTTTGAGCGAATGTCAGACATTCTATTCTCGTTGCTACTACTAGGCTGTAAACCTAACCTGGGAGAATTCTTAGTTTGAGCGAATGTCAGACATTCTGTTCTCATTGCTACTACTAGGCTGTAAACCTAACCTGGGAGAAGTCTTAGTTTGAGCGAATGTCAGACATTCTATTCTCGTTGCTACTACTAGGCTGTAAACCTAACATGGGAGAAGTCTTAGTTTGAGCGAATGTCAGACATTCTGTTCTCATTGCTAATGCTAAGCTATTGCTATAGACAGAAACAGGGAAAATTCTTAGTTTCAGAGAATGTCTGTTCTTGTTGCTAACGCTAAGCTTTAAACAGGATCAGAAAGATTTCTTAGTTTGATAGAGTGTCTGTTCTTGTTGCTAATGCCAAGGTGTAGACAGAACCTTGGAGAATTCTTAGTTTGAGAGAATGTGAGACATTCTGTTCTCATTGCTAATGCTAAGCTATTGCTATAGACAGAAACAGGGAGAATTCTTAGTTTCAGAGAATGTCTGTTCTTGTTGCTAACGCTAAGCTTTAGACAGGATCAGAAAGATTTCTTAGTTTGATAGATTGTCTGTTGTTGCTAATGCCAAGGTGTAGACAGAACCTGGGAGAATTCTTAGTTTGAGAGAATGTCAGACATTCTGTTCTTGCTGTTAAAGCTAGGCTGTAGACAGAACCAAAGAGAATAATTCGTTTGAGAGAATGTCTGAGAAAATAATCAGACATTCTGTTCTAGTTCCTAATGCTAAGTTGTAGACAGGATCAGGGAGAAGTCTTAGTTTGAGAGTGTCTGTTCTCCTGGCTAATGCTATCACATCCTGAGTTTTCTATCAGAAGCCTGAGATACCTAGGGATCAACTTTGAGGAAATCACCACACTTAAAAAGTAAAATATGAGCATCCACGATATTTTATCGGCTGGTCATGTCCTTATAACTTCTTACAGAAAGATTTTTTCCAAGCTCTATTATGAAGCGATTACTGACAAATAGCCGTAAACTTTTTTTTTTCTCGTCCAGAGTATTCTAGAGTGAATTGTTCATGCCATTTGTCAGGGTTTGAAGAGTTTCTCAAGGAATCGAACTCCACCTGCTTGTTGAGAGATATCTCTGGCCCGAAGACTTGGGATCAAGCAAGGTACCGGACTCTAACATTGACCCCCTCGGTTTCGCACTACAAACTTTAACACTGCTGCCACCCGATAAAAAAAAAAAAAAGGGGGGGGGGGGTGTGAAGGAGGGTTAGTCATAGGAAATCGGCTAGTTCTGTACTTTCCTAGTCTGTTCATCGATTCTTTAAGAGCTTTACTAAAAAGCTATGAATTCCCTTAAAAAAAAATCGAAAGTGTTAAGCGGTGCATGCCTTGCGGGAATTCCTAGCTGTGCATTTATTTTAGCCTTTACAATGACGAATGATTCAAGGGATCTGTTGGTAGGTTTGGATTCTACGAATATGGTTCATAATTCTAATTTTATACCTTTCCAACTTATTCGAAAAATTATTCTAAAGACACATTTTCAGGCTATAAATTTTCTCAAAAACTCTCTAGAGGGGCGCGCTGTCTCAAAGTGAATCCTTGATATTTAGACTTTCCTGATAATAAACGTTTAACATGATTCATAAATAGATTTGTAATCTATGAAATCAGCTAAGTATTCTCACAGAAATTCTGCCGTTCTTTTATGTCCTATAATAATCTTCACCTTTATCTCCAAGAGTGATGGTTCAAACAGAAAGCGCCTGATTATACATTCGCACCAAGTCTGAGAAGCGTCGCCTTCAATCAGAAAACATTTTTTTAAAAATCGATTACAGTAGAGAAATCTAAAACGCCAGGTTGGATTGGGAATTAAGATAAATATGAAAAATTTTAAACTATTATAATGATCCTAATTTCACTAGAGCTTATTCTCGCATCAGTAAGTCGTACTTGTAAAAAGTTTTAAAAAAGAAAAATAAATAGGAAGAAAAACGAAGCATAGCAAATGTGGTAGAAATTAATCTGAATATTAATTTTGGATCGGCAGAAATCTTAGCATCGAGGCGCACGTAATGCCTTGAAGCCTTTCACGCCTGTTGATGAGCGCTACGTCTGTTGACTCAGCCTATCTCACTCCCTCTCTCTCTGTCTGTCTGTCTGTCTGTTTCTCTTTCTGTCTATCTGTCTGTCTGTTTCTCTCTCTCTCTCTCGCTCCCTCTCTCTCTGTCTCTCTCTCCCTCTCTCTCTCTGTCTCGCTCCCTCTCTCTCTGTCTCGCTCTCTCTCTCTGTCTCGCTCCCTCTCTCACTTCCTCTCTCTCTCGCTCCCTCTCTGTCTCTGTCTCGCCCCCCCTCTCTCTGTCTCTCTGTTTCTCTTTCTGTCTCTCTGTTTCTCTCTCTCTCTCTGTCTCTCTGTTTCTCTTTCTGTCTGTCTGTTTATCTCTCTCTCGCTCCCCCTCTCTCTGACTCTCTGTTTCTCTGTCTGTTTTTCTGTCTGTCTGTCTGTTTCTCTCTCTGTGTCTCTCTGTTTCTCTTTCTGTCTGTCTGTTTTTCTCTCTCTGTCTCTTTGTTTCTCTTTCTTTCTGTCTGTCTGTTTCTCTCTCTCTCTCTCTGTCTCTCTGTTTCTCTTTCTCTCCGTCGTTCTGTTTGTCTGCCTGTCTGTCTGTTTCTCTCTCTCTCTCGCTCCCTCTCTCTCTGTCTCTCTGTTTCTCTTTCTGTCTGTCTGTTTGTCTCTCTCAGTCTCTCTCTTCCCCCCGCCCCCCTGCCAGAGCGACATGCCAGTACGAGTATGGAGGTGATCTGGTTCGCCTGGACAATGTCGTCCTTGAGCTTGTCGTCATCAGTAAGTCATGTGACACGGTCGTGGATGTCGTTACCTAATGCGATGCGATGATCATTGAGGGTAATCGCAAATATTGAGGCTAACACTAAAATACTTATGGTGAAATAAAATAAAACAACAACAACAACAACAACAACAACAACAACAACAACAAATCCCGTTATCCTTAACCCTAAACTTTCTTGATTTCATTGCTCTTTCATACCTCATATCGACATTCTTAGGTCTGTCAAACAGATTTTTGAAAATTTAAAATCTTCAACAGAAATCTGAAGGTTAAAGATACATTAATAATCTGTCGCAAATTCTCAAAACAATTGAACCAAAAAATATGAAGAAAGAAATGACAAACGAAAAAAGGGAAAACAAACAAACAAACAAAAAAAAAATACATTATGAAAGAGAAAAGAGACAGCAACTATTGAATCTTGGTCGAAATCATAAAATCTTTTTAAACATAGCATATAGTTATTGAACCATTTTTTTCATTGTTTCAACCTTTCTCTCTCTCTCTCTCTCTCTCTCTCTCTCTCTCTCTCTCTCTCTCTCTCTCTTTCACTTTCTCTCTCTTCTTCCCTCTCCCTCTCTCCCTGTCTGTGTGTGTCTGTCTTTAACCATACTATTTCTCTCTCTTCTTCTTCTTCTTCTTCTTTTCTCGTTCTCCCCTTCAGCATGGCTGAGGAAGACAAACGGTAGATTTCACATCGGTCTTCATGCTCGGAAGAAGAGGGGCGAGTTCCGTTGGTTAGATGATGTCGTGAAGGTGAGAGCTCACCCCAACAACTACTTGCTTTTCGATGAAAAAGGTTACTCACGTGTGGCGCATTACTATTCTCTGTTGCTGTTGCATTGTTTCCTTAAGGTCGGCCACAGTGCAATATTGATCTCTGGCCTTTTGGATATCAAACTTAAGCCTCCGTTGGGCTAACTAGAACTGAACAGATGAGGCCCTCAACTCTTCAACTTCCTTACTGCTGGTGTGGGACTCGAACCCCCATTATAAAAGTTTAACTCCCCCCGCCCCCCTTTTTTTTTCCCAATTCACAGTCGCATTTTGTCTGACAATGCCGCTAATTATGACTATGATGATAATATTAATGACGATGATGATGGTGATGATGATGACGATTATGATGATAATGGTCGTGACGTAGAGAATGACGATCCTGATGTTGATGGTAATGGTTGTGGTGCTGTCAATACAATAATGATGTTGATTTTAATGATGATGATGATTAAAAAACAACAACAAACTCTGAATGACATCACTATTACCAAGAATCA
The DNA here is from genome assembly GCA_033675545.1 of Elysia crispata. Classification (NCBI taxonomy): domain Eukaryota; kingdom Metazoa; phylum Mollusca; class Gastropoda; family Plakobranchidae; genus Elysia; species Elysia crispata. Next base: position 7,828 of record JAWDGP010000614.1, on the reverse strand, counting down.
TTACTTTCCCTGGACTGAACTCTACTATCCAAAGCCCCATCGAATCAACTGGGAACATGGGGAACCGAGGCGTGGCCGTCTCTGTGCATCTTTAAAAATAACATCTGGAACATTGATCAGCGTCAACTGTGACCAGACCTCAAGCTACATCTGCCAGGTTGCTAGTGGTAAAGTTCAATTGTGTTACCCAATAGGCAGCAGGCGGTAGGGATATACAGTGTTAGTATCTGGGAAACTAGCGGTAAAGTAATATAGTTTTATCCTGTAGGCAGCTAGCGGTAAGGATATACAGTGTTAGCATCTGGGCAACTAGCGGTCAAGTAATAGAGTGTTATCCTGTAGGCAGCTAGCAGTAAGGTTATACATTGGCAGCTAGCAGCTAGGTTATACAGTATTAGCATGTAGGCAGCTAGAGATAAGGTTATACAGTATTAGCATGTAGGCAGCTACCAGTAAGGTTATACAGTATTAGCATGTAGGCAGCTAGAGATAAGGTTATACAGTGCTAGCCTGTAGGCAGCTAGAGATAAGGTTATTCAGTATTAGCATGTGGACAGCTAGGGATAAGGTTATACAGTATTAGCCTGTATGCAGCTAGAGATAAGTTTATACAGTGTTAGCCTGTAGGCAGCTAGAGATAAGGTTATACAGTGTTAGCCTGTAGGCAGCTAGAGGTAAGGTTATACAGTATTAGCATGTATGTAGCTAGAGATAAGGTTATACAGTATTAGCAAGTAGGCAGCTAGAGATAAGGTTATACAGTATTAGCATGTTGGCAGCTAGCGGTAATTTTTTTTATAGTGTTAGCCTGTAGGCAGCTAGAGATAAGGTTATACAGTGTTAGCATGTAGGCAGCTAGAGATAAGGTTATACAGTGTTAGCATGTAGGCAGCTAGAGATAAGGTTATACAGTGTTAGCATGTAGGCAGCTAGAGATAAGGTTATACAGTGTTAGCATGTAGGCAGCTAGAGGTAAGGTTATACAGTGTTAGTCTGTTGGCAGCTAGAGATAAGGTTATACAGTGTTAGCATGTAGGCAGCTAGAGATAAGGTTATACAGTATTAGCATGTAGACAGCTAGGGATAAGGTTATACAGTGTTAGCATGTAGGCAGCTAGCGGTAAGGTTATACAGTGTTAGCATGTAGGCAGCTAGAGATAAGGTTATACAGTGTTAGCATGTAGGCAGCTAGAGGTAAGGTTATACAGTGTTAGCATGTAGGCAGCTAGAGATAAGGTTATACAGTATTAGCATGTAGGCATCTAGAGTTAAGGTTATACAGTGTTAGCATGTAGGCAGCTAGAGATAAGATTATAAAGTATTAGCATGTAGACAGCTAGAGATAAGGTTATACAGTGTTAGCATGTATGCAGATAGCAGATAGGGTTATACAGTGTTAGCATGTAGGCAGCTAGAGATAAGGTTATACAGTGTTAGCATGTAGGCAGCTAGAGGTAAGGTTATACAGTGTTAGCATGTAGGCAGCTAGGGATAAGGTTATACAGTGTTAGCCTGTAGGCAGCTAGAGATAAGGTTTTACAGTGTTAGCATGTAAAAGGAAAGATAAGGTTATACAGTGTTAGCATATAGGCAGCTAGAGATAAGATTATAAAGAATTAGCATGTAGACAGCTAGAGATAAGGTTATATAGTATTAGCATGTAGGCAGCTAGAAGTAAAGTTATACAGTGTTAGCATGTAGGCAGCTAGAGATAAGGTTATACAGTATTAGCATGTAGGCAGCTAGAGATAAGGTTATACAGTGTTAGCATGTAGGCAGCTAGAGATAAGGTTATACAGTGTTAGCATGTAGGCAGCTAGAGATAAGGTTATACAGTGTTAGCATGTAGGCAGCTAGAGATAAGGTTATACAGTATTAGCATGTAGGCAGCTAGAGATAAGGTTATACAGTGTTAGCATGTAGGCAGCTAGAGATAAGGTTATACAGTGTTAGCATGTAGGCAGCTAGAGGTAAGGTTATAGAGTGTTAGGCATGTAAGCAGCTAGCGGTAATTTAGGTTATACAGTGTTAGCATGTAGGCAGCTAGAGAATAAGGTTATACAGTGTTAGCACGTAGGCAGCTAGAGATAAGGTTATACAGTGTTAGCATGTAGGCAGCTAGAGATAAGGTTATACAGTGTTAGGCCTGTATGCAGCTAGAGATAAGGTTATACAGTGTTAGCATGTAGGCAGCTAGAGATAAGGTTATACAGTGTTAGCATGTAGGCAGCTAGAGATAAGGTTATACAGTATTAGCATGTAGACAGCTAGGGATAAGGTTATACAGTGTTAGCCTGTAGGCAGCTAGCGGTAAGGTTATACAGTGTTAGCATGTAGGCAGCTAGCGGTAAGGTTATACAGTGTTAGCATGTAGGCAGCTAGCGGTAATTTTTTATAGTGTTAGCATGTAGGCAGCTAGAGATAAGGTTATACTGTATTAGCATGTAGGCAGCTAGAGATAATTTGTTATGTTGTAGTATTAGCATGGTATTGCCAGAGATAAGGTTATACAGTGTTAGCAATGTAGGCAGCTACAGATACGGTTATACAATGTTAGCCTGTAGGCAGCTAGCGGATAAGGTTATATAGTGTTAGCCTGTAAGACAGCTAGGCAGATAAGGTTATACAGTGTTAGCATGTAGGCAGCTAGCGGTAAAGGTTATACAGTGTTAGCATGTAGGCAGCTTCAGATAAGGGGTTTTTGACAGTGTTAGCCTGTAGGCAGCTAGCGGTAAGGTTTTATAGTGTTAGCATGTAGGCAGCTAGGATATAAGGTTATACAGTGTTATACAGTGTTAGCATGTAGGCAGGTAGCGGTAAGGTGCTATACAGTTAGGCTGAATAGGCATGTAGGCAGCTTGTTTGTAGCTACAGATATGTGTTATACAGTGTTAGCATCTAGGCAGCGTAGCGGTTTAATGATTTGTTATACAGTGTTTTTAATACGCAAAGATATGAAGGTTTATACAGTGCTAGCAACTGTAGGCATCGTTTTTCTTTCTAAGCGGTAAGGTTTAACAGTGTTAGGCATGTAACAATATAGATATAAGGTTATACAGTGTTAGCCTGTAGGCAATTGCCTATGATAAGGTTCCATAGCAGCATTAGCCTGTAGGCCCTAGAGATAAGGTTATATAGTGTTAGCATGGTAAGTGTTGTAGAGATACGCTGTTATAATGCATAGCATGTAGGCAGCTTGAGATAAGGTTTTACGAGTGTTAGCCCAGGCAGCTATCATAAGTAATTTACAGTGTTGTGTAGGCAGCTAGATATATAAGGTGTTATACAGTGTGTTAGCAATGACTAGGCAGCTAGAGATAAGGTTATACAGTGTAAATAATGGTGTTAGACATAACGTTATTTCCTCCCCGAGTGTTAGCAATCGTAGGATCAGCTAGAGATAAGGTTATCACAGTACTAGCATGTAGGCAGCTAGAGATAAGGTTATACAGTGTTGTGTAATGTAGGAAGAAGGCTGTAGATAAAGGTTATGTGGTTGAAGAAAAGTGGGGAGAAGCTAGAGAAGAAGGCATGTTGCTAGCATGTAGGCAGCTAGAGATAAGGTTATACAGTATTAGCACAAAATAATAGCCAGGGGATAAGGTTATACAGTGTTAGCCTGTAGGCAGCTAGAGATATGTTTATAGTGTTAGCATGTAGGCAGCTAGAGATAAGGTTATACAGTGTTAGCATATAGGCAGCTAGAGATAAAAGTATATACGGTATTAGCATGTAGGCAGCTAGAGATAAGGTTATACAGTGTTAGCATGTAGCTGCAGCTAGAGATAAGGTTATACAGTGTTAGCATGTAGGCAGCTAGCGGTAAGGTTATACAGTGCATTAGTAATGTAGACAGCTAGGGATTTAATATTATACAATGTTAGCCTGTAGGCAGCCCTAGAGATAAGGTTATACAGTATTAGCATGTAGACAGCTAGAAATCAATAGGTATGGTATGGCAGCTAGAAGTAAAGTTATACAGTGTTAGCATGTAGGCAGCTAGAGATAGGGTTATACAGTATTAACATGTAGGCAGCTAGAGATAAGGTTAATACAGTGTTAATATGTAGACTATCTAGCGGTAAGGTAATAAAGTGTTAGCATGTAGGCAGCTAGCAGCTAGGTTATACAGTGTTAGCATGTAGGCAGACTAGAGATAAGGTTATACAGTATAAGCCATGTAGGCAGATAGCGGTAAGGTTATACAGTGTTAGCATGTAGGCAGCAAGAGATAAGGTTATACAGTGTTAGCATGTAGGCAGCTTCACAGGTAAGGTTATACAGTGTTAGCTCCTACGCAGCTAGAGGTAAGGTTATACAGTGTTAGCATGTAGGCAGCCCCAGAGGTAACGTTACACAGGTGTTACCTGGTAGGCAGCTAGCAGGTAAGGTACATAGTGTTAGCATGTAGGCATCTATAGATAAGGTTATACAGTGTTAGTATGTAGGCAGCTAGAGATAAGATTATAAAGTATTAGCATGTAGACAGCTAGAGATAAGGTTATACATTGTTAGCATGTAGGCAGCTAGAGATAAGGTTATACAGTGTTAGCATGTAGGCAGCTAGAGATAGGGTTATACAGTATTAGCCTGTAGTCGAGCTACAGATAAGGTTATACAGTGTTAATATTTAGGCAGCTAGAGAAAAGGTTATACAGTGTTAGCATGTAGACAGCTAGAGATAATTTTACAGTGTTAGCATGCAGACAGCTAGAGATAAGGTTATACATTATTAGCATGTAGGCAGCTAGAGATAAGGTTATACAGTGTTAGCATGTAGGCAGCTAGAGATAAGGTTATACAGTGTTAGCATGTAGGCAGCTAGAGATAAGGTTATACAGTGTTAGCATGTAGGCAGCTAGCAGCTAGGTTATACAGTGTTAATATGTAGGCAGCTAGCGGTAAGGTAATATAGTGTTAGCATGTAGGCAGCTAGCAGCTGAATTATACAGTGTTAGCATGTAGGCAGCTAGAGATAAGGTTATACAGTATTAGCATGTAGACAGCTAGGGATAAGGTTATACAGTGTTAGCCTGTAGGCAGCTAGATAAGGTTATATTCAGTGTTAGCATGTAGGCACCTAGAGATACAGGTTATACAGTGTTAGCATGTAGGCAACTAGAGATAAAAGTTATACGAGCCTATTACACAATGTAGTTACAGCCTAGAGATAAGGTATATTCAGTGTTAGCCTGTAGCCAGCTAGAACTCAGGTTATAGAGTTTGCCTTGTAGCATGTAGGCAGCTAGAGATAAGGTTATACAGTGTTAGCATATAGACAGCTAGAGATAAGGTTATAGCAAGCCATGTAGACATCTAGCGGTAAGGTTATACTGTATTAGTGCATGTAGACAGCTAGGGATAAGGTTATCCAATGTTAGCCTGTAGGCAGCTAGAGATAAGGTTATACAGTCATTAGCATGTAGTCCGCTAGAGATAAGGTTACACAAGTTCATTAGCATGCAGGCAGCTAGCCGTCAGTTGATCCAGCGTTACAACACAAGTTCATTCCATCAGTTGCCGTCATTGATCCCCCCCCCCCCCCCCCCCGCTTACGACACAAAGTTCATTCCATCAGTGCCGTCATTGATCCGCTTACGACACAAGTTCCTCATTCCATCAGTGCCGTCATTGATTCCGCTTACGTCCCACACAAGTTCCCCCCCCCCCCCCATTCCATCAGTGCCTGTCATTGATCCCGCTTTACGACACAAAGTTTCTTTTTTTCCCCCCCCCATTCCATTTAGTGCCGTCATTGATCCGCTTACAACACAAGTTCATTCCATTAGTTTGCCGTCATTGATTCCCGCCACAACACAAGTTCATTTCCATCAGTGCCGTCATTGATCCGCTTACCCCCAACACATTTAGTTCCCCTTTTTTCATTTCATATCATGTTGCCTGTCATTGATCCGCTTACAACTTACAAGTTCATTCCATTCAGTGCCGTCATTGATCCGCTTACAACACAAGTTCATCATATCAGTGCCGTCATTGATCCGCTTACAACACAAGTTCATTCCATCAGTGCCGTCATTGATCCGCTTACAACACAAGTTCATTGCATCAGTGCCGTCATTGATCCGCTTACAACACAAGTTCATTGCATCAGTGCCGTCATTGATCCGCTTACAACACAAGTTCATTGCATCAGTGCCGTCATTGATCCGCTTACAACACAAGTTCATTGCATCAGTGCCCTCATTGATCCGTTTACAACACAAGTTCATTCCATTAGTGCCGTCATTGATCTGTTTACAACACAAGTTCATTCCATCAGTGCCGTCATTGATCCGCTTACAACACAAGTTCATTCAATTAGTGACGTCATTGATCCGCTTACGACACAAGTTCATTCCATCAGTGCCGTCATTGATCCGCTTACGACACAAGTTCATTCCATCAGTTGCCCCCGTTCATTGATCCGCTTACAACACAAGTTCATTCCTTTCATTCAGTGCTTCGTCACGATCTTCGCTTTACGACACAATTTTTGTTTTCATTCCAATACAGTACCCCCCGTCATTGATCCGCTTATTATTACACAAGCTTTCATTCCATCAGTTTGCTCGTCATTGATCCGCTTACGACACAAGTTCATTCCATCAGTGCCGTCATTGATCCGTTTACGACACAAGTTCATTCCATTAGTGCCGTCATTGATCCGCTTACAACACAAAGTTCATTCCATTAGTTGCCAAGTCATTGATCCGCTTACAACACAAGTTCATTGCCCTATCAGTGCTGCCATTGATCCGCTTACAACATACGTTCATCATATCAGTGCCGTCATTGATCCGCTTACAACACAAGTTCATTCCATCAGTGCCGTCATTGATCCGCTTACAACACAAGTTCATTCCATCAGTGCCATCATTGATCCGCTTACAACACAAGTTCATTCCATCAGTGCCGTCATTGATCCGCTTACGACACAAGTTCATCTCCATCAGTGCCGTCTACATTGATCCGCTTACGACACAAGTTCTTCCATTCCATCCAGTGCCGTCATCTACCCGCACGTGTGACTCTAACCATTGCTCTACAATACCGTCAGTGATCAACTTATGACACTAACCCACACACTCCATCAGAACCGTCATTGATCCACATTTGAACACTAACACACCCCATCAGAACCGTCATTGATCCACATTTGAACACTAACCCACCCCATCCAGAACCGTCATTGATCCACGCATATGAACACTAACCCACCCCATCAATACCGTCACATTGATCCACTTATGAACACTAACCCATCCCCTCAGAACTGTCATTGATCCGCATATGAACACTAAACTATCACACCAATATTACCGTCAGTAAACCGCTCAGCATGACTTCCGCCGGACTCACTTGTTTCATCTCCTCATACTGTAGACCGAGCCTATGCTCCTGAACAATTGCCAAGCGTCGGTATAGAATCTCCAGGTCCCTCGCCTACAACTTGACCAGTATGCCGGTGAACTTGGTGATTGTTTGCTGCTGGAGTCGGCCTGATGGATTTCAGAGCTGCTCGAAATCTTCTGTGAAGACGGCGCACTGTGAGGTAATCGTCCTGAATTGCTTGTAGAAATATATTCGAATACGATATTTGCCATTACGGCGTGTCATAATCGTGGGTTTACATATAAGGCGCAAAAAAGAGACGGTGCCAGTTGCTGTACTCGTGAATGTGAAAAGAGATGGTTCGCCTAAGCCGAAAAAAGAGATTGATGCTGATTAAAAAACCAAAAAAAAAAAAACAAAAACAAAAAACAAAACAGGCTTCTTCATACAAAAAATGTTGGGTATAAGCTTTGGTTGATTAGCGACGTTCACGCTG
>JAWDGP010000613.1:15000-22977 GCA_033675545.1 Elysia crispata | reverse complement strand
CTGGATCTACTTATTGTATCAAGGTAAAACTGTTATTATTGTATGTCTTCAACTTGACGCTGGATCTACTTATTGTATCAAGGTAAAACTGTTATTATTGTATGTCTTCAACACACACAATCACACACACACACACACATATATACGAGTATATTTTTTACATGTGTGTGAATAAATATATATACGTGTTAAATATCACGTTAGAATTTTCCAGGTTTCTTTTAAGGTCTTTATTCCATTACCTAACGACCAGGTAATGCCTGATATTTTTTAACATCTAATGAAGGTCACTCTTCTTATCCTTGATTCTGGTCTAATGAGAGTCCATAGATCACCGTGTACCGCAAAAACTAAGATGATCAGAGCGTGTGTGTAGTTATGATCTAAACAGTTCCTGGTCAGCTAACAACCTGAATCTGGTCTTATGAGTTTCCACAGCCGGAAACAAAAACTTGTCGGCAGCACTTAAAGAAAGAAATGCTTGCGGGAATCTTCAGAACTACATCGGTTGATTGTACCATTGGTGCACGGTACTGCCAGAAAAAAAGTCTCAGTGCATTGTGGTTTAAACTTAACAAAGAGGACAGAAGTTGACGGTAAAAAAACATTACTTATACCATGTTTTTAAATTCAGTGCTTTATTACTTGCCTCCGTGAACAGAACATCTCCACCAAGAGCAGTAACTGAGCATCTTGTATTCACCAAGCCGTCGTGTTTCTGTGATATGCTCCAGTCTTGCCCTCCTCTAATCACACCGACATTATTATTGATGCTATTGGTTCCTCCAGATCAATCTACCGAGGTCAAGCTGGTCCGACGTGTAATGACTTTTCTCTCTCTCCTTATTTCACCGGGAAAGATTGTTTCTGTGACACTATACGTCACTCAACTTTTTATGAGGAGGATTCCTGCTCCGTAACAGTAACGGTGGCAACCTATCAAAACAAGACGCGTTATTTATTTCACGCCCTCTGGTCTGGTTCAGAGATAATGGGCTATGGTAGAGAATTGTCTTGTACATAGAACAGATAACAAAGAAAAAACAGTCAATTATCATGGAGACATGTGGACAATTCCATTAACACATAATGATCTCATCAATTATGTAAGATCTCAAGACAACACACACAACAATCTGAGGAGTCAGGTTATTAACACCGACATTGGCCAAGATGCTCAAGGCAAGACATCCATCTCGAGCTTGCGAGGTGAAGGATCGCGTAACAGGATCATTAGTGAAGTTATCAAATCACATAAGAAGTTAAGGAGTGAACAGAAAGTTAAAAAAAAATACAGAAAAAAAGGAAGAGAGAAAAGTATGGAGAGGAGGAGAGAGAGAAAAGGAAAGAAAAATAGAGAGAGAGAAAGAGAGAGAGAGGGGGGGGAGAGAGAGAGAGAGAGAGAGAGAGAGAGAGAGAGAGAGAGAGAGAGAGAGAGAGAGAGAGAGAGAGAGAGAGAGAGAGAGAGAGAGAGAGAGAGAGAGATTTCAATACCAAATAATATTTTGCTCGATGCGACATTTCCTGTGGCACCCTCCCCGCAACATAATTATACATAAACGCTTGTTGAAGGTCACAGCAAGTCTATAGGTTTTTTTATTTCAGGCTTTGAACTTAACGCGCTCTTTTCATTATGAGTTAGTGTGTGGTGGAAGATATTGAGTTATCCCTCCACCATAGTGTAGGACTACCTCAAGCAATAAACGAAGAAGCTTTGAATCAGAGTCTTTAAACTCAGTTTGAGGTATGGGATATGAGCAAATTCTCCAACATAGTTATCGTGGCTTGGGTATTCTACAGCCTTCCCCTCCTATAAAGTTTGTCCTTATACGAAGACATACATAAACATCTGGAATTTATTCTGAGAGAGCCCACCTTAAGACTTTTTGAGCGTGTGTTTCAAAGTCTATTAAAACGAAAAGGTAAACCTGAGATAGAAATTCCATCTCAAGTCTTTAAAAACAGGCAAACGTGTTTAAACCTTACCTGCTGTCATGGGATTCCTTGTGTGACGGAAGTATAAGTTGGCAACTATAGGTGCTTTCCTGGCTTTCCACGATACAAAATATCTACAACATCTACATAAGTCGCACAGGAAGCATTTTTATGTATTACCTCGACATGATATTCCGGTGCATGTCTTGGATCACATCGATATGACATTCCGGTTCAAGTTGTGTATCACACCAACAAAATACTCAGGTATATGCTGTGTATCACACCAACATAATACTCAGCTACATGTCGTGTATCATACCAACAAAATACTCAGGTACATGTCGTGTATCACACCAAAAAAATACTTAGGTACATGTCGACTATCACACCAACACAATACTCAGGTACATTTCTGTATCACACCAACATAATGCTCAGGTTCATGTTTTGCATCACACCGACATAATACTCAAGTTCATTTCTGTATCACACCAACATAATACTCAGGTTCATGTTTTGTATCACACCGACATAATACTCAGGTTCATGTCGTGTATCATACCGACATAATACTGAAGTAAATGTCGACTATCACACCAACACAATACTCAGGTACATTTCTGTATCACACCAACATAATGCTCAGGTTCATGTTTTGTATCACACTAACATAATACTCAAGTACATGCTGTGTATCACACCAACATTATACTCAGGTATTGTTGTGTATCAAACCAACATAATATTCAGGTGCATGTCGTGCATCACACCATCATAATACTCAGGTACATGTCGTGTATGACGTTTGTATCACACCGACATAATACTGAAGTACATGTCGTGTATCACACCAACATAATACTCTGGTTCATGTTTTGTATCACACCAACATAATACTGAAATACATGTCGTGTATCACACCAACATGATACTCAGGTTTATGTTTTGTATCACACCAACATAATACTCAAGTACATGCTGTGTATCACACCAACATAATACTCAGGTATTATTGTGTATCAAACCAACATAATATTCAGGTGCATGTCGTGTATCACACCATCATAATACTGAGGTACATGTCGTGTGTGACGCCATCATAATACTCTTGTGCATGCGTGTATCACACCAAAATAATACTGAGGTACATGTCAAATATCACACCAACATAATACTCAGGTTTTGTATAACACCGACATAATACTCTAGCATATGTCGTGTATCACATCAACATAATACTCAGGTTCATGTTTTGTATCACACCGACATAATACTGAAGTACATGTCGTGTATCACACCAACATAATACTCAGGTTCATGTTGTGTATCAAACCAACATAATATTCAGGTGCATGTCGTGTATCACACCATCATAATACTCAGGTACATGTCGTGTATGAAGCCATCATAATACTCTAGTACATGCGTGTACCACACCAAAATAATAGTGAGATACATGTCGAATATCACACCAACATAATACTCAGGTTCATGTTTTGTATCACACCGACATAATACGCTGGTACATGCGTGTATCACACCAACATGATACTCATGTTCATGTTTTGTATCACACCGACATAATACTCAAGTTCATGTTTTGTATCACACCGACAAAATACTCGAGTACATTTCGTGTATCACACCAACATAATGCTCAAGTACATGTCGTGTATCTCACCAACATAATACTCAGGTTCATGTTTTGTATCACACTGACATAATACTGAAGTACATGTCGTGTATCACACCAACATAATACTCAAGTACATGTCGTGTATCACACCAACATAATACTCAGGTACATGTTTTGTATCACACCCACATAATACGCAAGTGCATGTCGTGTATCACACCAACATAATATTCGGATACATATCGTGAATCACACCGAAATCAAATTCCAGTATACTTCGAGAACTGCTTTGAAGTCCGATACCCTACTGGAAATAAGGCGATTAAATGACTGCCTCTAAAAACAAAAAAAAAATTATCTCAGGTTCTGGATATGTAGATCAATGACCAGTGATATTTTTTATAGCCATCAGAAACAAAGTTTTATGTTATATCTTTTTTTCTGAAGTACAAGAAAAGCGGATTGTGTCTCACGTCGTCATGACAACCATGTCCTGAGAATGCTGATATTAGCTCCATGTGTTAAGTCAGGCAAGACAAGACTTTGACAAGATGATATCTGAAAAATATCGGTACAATCGACATCCTTGTGTCGGTTTCAGTCTCTTCATGTTTAGAACAATCAACTAAGTAAAGCCACTGTCAAGAACTATAAACACGGTAAAAAAAGGGCAAGATTGCAAGTCTGTGGGGTCAGACAGCTCAACATTGATGATTTTCTCTGAATGGTTTAGGTCTTAAAGCGACAGAAGGTTGTCCAAATCAAGTCAACTCTGGTATTAATAAGACAAAGCTGGATAACTTGTATTAATCTCACGATGCATCCATGGATTGCAATGATGCGTCATTGGGAAAAAACGTGACACGCGCAATGTCTTGCAGTTTTTCAGCAAATATGACGTCAGATCATCATTAACAAGCGAGAAAAATCTGTGATTCTACAGACTATCTTTATGCAATTTTGAAAAAAAAGGCGACTTTGATATATTATGAGTGTCTGGATAATAAACGATAGATACATGTCCTCTAATCCCCGCTCGTGCTACTAGCAAGGATATCTCAGGTGGTAAATCACTTTCTTTACCACAAGACATTCTGCGACCTTATTGTCTGCACAGGTGATAATGATTGTAATACACAATCTTGAGTCTCATAACGAAGAGGTTAAGGTCTTTGTGTGGGCGTTGGACTTTCCCTCACTCTATCCCAATGTAAGACCGAGGAGACTTTATGTATGCTATATTATTATGAGTTACAACTACTGATTTTCTCATGTAATGTTTATATCCGAAAAGGGCAGCCGTTTAAACAGGACTGTCTCTCTAAAATAAAATAAAATTTCAAAGAAGGGATGAGAGCTGTTTTGTTATTGCGTTGAGGACATCTCAACAAGTGGAATGACTCTGTATCCCCCTACAGACAGGCACTTAGAGGCTAAGTGTTGTGAAAGCTTCCAGAGGAGAAGCTATCGTGCCAGGTTCTTGGGTCAAGAGATCCTCCTCCACCTCCTCCCTCTCCTCCCCCCACTCCTCCCAGGGGGACCAACACCCTTCAGGTCACTGACTCCGCGTCATAAGTCATAGTATCCACCATGTTAGCCTGCTATAGGAATCTGATTATTCATTTTCTCTTCCTTTATTTTATAGTTCACCCTCTCTTCTCTTTCTTTCTTTCTCGATCTATATCTTTATCTTTACCTTCCTTTCTCTCACACTTTTCGCTGTCTCACTATCTAGTATTCCGGTACCACTGATCACCCATTGTGTTCTCTCTCTCTCTCTCTCTCTCTCTCTCTCTCTCTCTCTCTCTCTCTCTCTCTCTCCCTCTCCCTCTCTCTTTCTCTCCTGTTTATCTATCCCTTACTTCTCTTGGTCTCAGCTGTATTTTATCGTTTCTGCTCAAGACACAGGGACGATTTACATTAATTTTGTGTCAGTTAAAAGAATTTTAAGCTCGCTTGGGAGACTTCCGGAGAAACAACTGAAGAATTAATCATTTAATGCCATCCATTTACAGGCACGTTAAGATTTACATTCCCCCAAGGTAATAAAACTAAAACGCGACAGGTGCTGTGATGCTGCACATTGCGCCCAACACGTTCTTTCAACATGTAGTGGCTTGAGCTTGGATTCCTCCACACAGATTTAGCTTTTGTATCTAGATCTAGCAACAACTTATTATAGATATTCTTCTCTGGAGAACCAAACTGCTATAACAGAAAAAAATAAGGCGTGCCGCCTTTTTAAACTGATGTGTCAGTGAATGAGTAATTGGTTAGTTCCCATTTTCATTAACACAGAATCTCCGCCACAATTATACGATAACAAATTTTTTTTCAGTTTTGCAAAGCCCGTAACTGTTCGAATGCTTCATTATACATGTTTTGTTCTAAACATAAAAATCTTTAATTCACCTTTTCATTCCTCCCCACCTGACAGCTTGGAGTTCTTTGAGTTGAAACACCCATCAGTTTTATAGGTGGAGTTTGTTAGGGAAACACGACCTGGGGTTGGGTTTAGATAATAAATGGATAGACAGTAATAAGTTATTTCCATAGTTATGTAAAATAAATTGTTATTTTTACAGATTTATGATTTCGAAAAGTCTGGGATTGGATTGCTTATTTCGCAACATCCAATGAAATATTAAAGCTATGTAAGTACCAGTAATAAATTGTTTTAATCATAAAATTATCAAGACGATGCTTTAGATTTCGCTACAGTAGATACCGATAAGGTGCATTTTCCCATCTTTGTACTCAGATGCTTCAGGCTAATGCTTAAACGAAAGTTGCCTCCAGTTCCTTTCCTAGGTTTGATTCGGATCTTATACATTCACACACAGATCGGTGATATAACATTAAAAATTAGTACGTCATTGACCTTTATGTGGCATTTACCTGAAAGTAACCAATTTTGACATATTGCAGAGATGTGTACCTACGACAAATAATTGGATAGTTAGGGAAGACGACTTTGCTTATGAAGTTGAAATGCGCTTTTATAACTAGTTTAGCACCAAGCTGGATTAAAAAAAAAAAACAAAGTTGAACTTAAGGTTGAGATATTGTTTCCAGCATTTCTTTCCTTTTTATGTCTGATCCTGAGCTGATCTAGGAAGATGGTGAACAAACAGCAGCAGCTGCCTTACCTGACAGATGTCATTAACTCTGCAGTGAGTCGAGAATTAGCTCTGGTCACGCCGACTACGGTCACCAGGGAGCAAACGGTCAGCGACACCAGAAGATCTTCAGGGATCATCCATCGTGGGTCCCGACCACGCCATGATGTTGTTTCCTCCACAGTCTCGACTCTGCCATGGCCGACTTGTCCCGTCCAGGGAGAGGGAGTGGGTCTAGCCTGCTGTCCTCTGTGAGCAGGAATGTGACGTATCATGTTACGCGCCATGTTTCGGTCTCCCTTGTTTCCACTGAACTTTTTTGTATAATTTTGAGAAACATCCCAGTTATTTTACTATTATTCAGACATAACAACAGGCTGGATGCTCAAACTTATTATTAACTACTCGTACTATGTTTTACCTAGGATATTTTTTTATTCGATAAACACGACTACACGTAACGCTAAAGCGATATTTGATTCCTATGTTTTTGCATTCCTTTCAATGAGTTTTATACCTATACTTAGTTGCATTATTTCTCCGGGTTTTTTTTATGTAAAATTCAACTCAACGACATTTAATGATGAGGATCAAACTCAGTTTGCATATAAACATTAAAATGTTACAAAGCCACACAGACCCTGGTTTCAGGATCAAAACCCCCAAAAATTCTTGTTTTCAGGATCAAAGCCCACAAAAACTCTTGTTTTCAGGATCAAAACCCCCCAAAATTCTTGTTTTCAGGATCAAAGCCCACAAAAACTCTTGTTTTCAGGATCAAAGCCCACAAAAACTCTTGTTTTCAGGATCAAAGCCCACAAAAACACTTGTTTTCAGGATCAAAGCCGACAAAAACTCTTGTTTTCAGGATCAAAGCCGACAAAAACTCTTGATTTCAGGATCAAAACCCGCACAGACTCTTGTGTTCAGGTTAAAGCCCGCAAAGATTTTTTGTTTTCAGGATCAAAGACCACACATATTCTGGTTTTCAGGATCAAAGCCCACTGATACTCTATTAGTCAGGATCGAAGCTATCGGATGTTATCTTTTCAAGCTCCAGCTGATACATTCTTTAGTTTCGGGCTTTGGCTAAAGTTAAGAAGGTCACAAATACAAAAAAAAAAGAAAAAAAAAAACATAAGCAAAGAACCATAATATATTATAAGTTACATGTATAATGATGCGATTATTAGTTATTTGATATGCTGCTGTCTTTATGACTCAGCCTACTTTACTTTGTATGCAAAGGAAAAGAAGCATCGCAAGGAAAAAAAAAAAAAAAAA
>JAWDGP010000613.1:0-12500 GCA_033675545.1 Elysia crispata | reverse complement strand
TAACTGTGACCTTGCTTGGATCACAAAGCTAGCTGAGATCTATTTTATTTTTGTAAGATATAAGATCTTAACATATTTTGGATATCAAAATCTGTCACTTAAAGGGCTTGATCTTAACACTTAGTAACGGAAAATAAAGCTAGCAGATATCACTCTGTTACTTTGATTGCTTTACGTCTGAACATTGTACTACATTTAATATATCCAGCAAAACCCTATTCCATCAAACGTTTAGGCAAATTAAGACCTTGGAACTGTGAGAACTGAAATGATCGAAGGAAAACGCAAAAGGGGAAAACAAAGTGAAAAGATGTTGGATGGACTAACAAAGAGGCTCAAAGTAGGAAGAGTGACAGAAGCGCTGAAAGCGGTCAGGGATAGAGATGCGTGGAAAATCATGATCGCCTACGCTAAAGAGCACGGCACCTGATTTATTGATATATTACCCTACCCTTCCTGGTCAGTAAATGACCTATTTTGACCAATCCACCTGTACTTAAAGTTTAATAAGTAACTATGAAACACAACTTCAATTTACATTCGCTGTTTTAGTGAATATATCTGCTTAACTTGACAAGAGTCGTCCCAGTATAAACCAAATGATCAGTTTTTGTGGTTGGTGCATTCGTTTCCTCAACCACTCTTTTAATCTAAACAAAGTGAATCTAATGATCTACGTTCACTTTCTGGAAGAGAGGTCTGGCACTGAATGTATTCACACAGTGTGAGACCCAATGTGAGCAACAAGTCAGCCTTGATGCCGCATTACCAGATCCAGAGGGATTTTCATCTGTTGCGAAACCAATTATGAAATACATCTGCGTTTCCATAATTTTAGTTAAAATCTCAAGCAGATTGTAATCCAAAAACAATAAACCATTTCCAAGGCAAGTATAAAAAAAAACAAAACATCGATTCAGATGACCTCTCCTCCGCCATGTTTGGAGAGGGCTTCGTTTGCCTAATGCAATGATTTCATGTAGACATTTTAAACAGAAAACAACCCTTTTGATGACATAAGAGCAGTGTTGTCGGCGACACCCATGGGAAGCTACCGACCACTCGCACGACAAGACGCGTGCCTGCCGACACGTTAATACTGGAAGCAAAATGGGAAAATGAGGAAGAGGTGTGACGCGATATTTTTTTTCTTGAGAAGAAATTCTAGAGCTCCTCTTGGCAGAATTTACGTATTTAAGAGTTTTCGGTCAACTAAGTCGGATTGAGAGAATGCGAAAGAAGAATAACAGTTTGAAGCTCTTGACAAGCAAACGACAAGAAGACAACGTGTTAGTTGAGTTTCAATGGCTTTTCTTTAGCGTCGAACGCATAAAAATTGAAGGAAAATAAAAACAAGAAAGAAATCCCCCCGCCTCCCCGAAAAATAAAATAAAATGAAATAAAATATAAACAGTAGCAATAAAATCAGAAAAAGTTCATAATATAACTATCTTCTTAATAGTGAAATCAATTTTACAATATCGGTATTGGTCATATCTGTGTCGGTAAGCAATTCCAGTTGATGAACTGACTATAGCATACAGCAGATCGATGTCGCTACAACTATTACAGCTAGTCTTTTCCAAGTAAATTTCATGAATTTCAAATTCCTTTAAATCTTACTAAAAATATCAGATACTTCTAACATTTAAAACTACTGGTACAAAACACACACACACACACACACAAACTGCATGAGATGCACCAATTGAATTGCGAAACATTAACAGCTAAATGCTTCTCACAACACTATGAAACTCAGTTGTCGTCTTTCTCTTAGGTATGAGAGTATCTCGATGCGCACATCTTTGCCTTCTTCATTAAGTTCGCCTTGTATATTTGAAACGGCAATGGCTGAGTGATAGAGGGCTGCTCGTACTGGTCCTCTCTCAATATCTGAGGATGGGTGGGAAAAAGGTGGGGGGGGGGTGTGAACAGCTCATCCTAAGATATAGTTAACCCTCACTTTAATAGATCAAATCACGCTATTTACTGCGGATCTCAATGACCCTCCAGTTAGTTTAGTTTTTATCCAAAGCTTGCTAGGTTAGGCATTCCACTAACTGAGAAAATTCGGATTCTAAAATTAGCTCAAAAGGTCCCACAGCTTCGACCATGCCTTGCTTCATGTCCTCAAACCCTACTTCTTAAATGACATTACATCAGTACGTTATTGATGAGCAAACTTCCAGACCCTCTTGGCCGCATTACTGACCCGCCCTAACCTCCTGCTATGATAGTTCAGACATGAACTATTGATACCAGAAAGTTCAGAAGAACATTGCATTACTTGCAAAATTTCCATGTGATTCCCGAGTAAAATAAGACTAACCAAGTTAGTAGAGTGCAGGAGACCCAGAAGGTGTATGCTGATTCGATTGAGCAAACAGAAATCCTCAGTGGGATTCACATGATGTTATTAGGTCAAAGGAGGTGAGAAGAAAATATTCATTTTCTTGACGCCTTATTGCAATGTATTTTCTTCCTCGAGCAACTCCACTTTGCAATGCTAATGAATAACAATAAGCCCCTTATACTGTTATAGATTGCCTCGTGTGAGATCATACGGTGAACTGGCAGGGAAAACACCAGTTTGAAGGTACTTGCAACCGGCTGCAGTAAGCCTGTCATCAGAATTTTTACATATAAACACTCGCTCGACCTGCACCAGTTCATCACAGGCTCCAACTGTGATGAAACTCCAATCTAATCTTCTGTTTACACACCTATGATGGAGAAATTGTTTACTCCACTTCAGCTATTAAACACACTATATCCACTAGTACTGGCTATCTTTTCTATTCTGCAATATCCACATGTGATGGATATCTTGTTCATTCCATTTCATCTACAAGTACTAAATATCTTTTCTATTCTTCAATATCCACATTTGATGGACTGCTCGTCTATTCGACTCTATCTACCTGTATGGTTACCTTTTCTATTCTTCAATATCCACATTTGATGGACTGCTCGTCTATTCGACTCTATCTACCTGTATGGTTACCTTTTCTATTCTTCAATATCCACATTTGATGGACTGCTCGTCTATTCGACTCTATCTACCTGTATGGTTACATTTTCTATTCTTCAATATCCACATTTGATGGACTGCTCGTCTATTCGACTCTATCTACCTGTATGGTTACCTTTTCTATTCTTCAATATCCACATTTGATGGACTGCTCGTCTATTCGACTCTATCTACCTGTATGGTTACCTTTTCTATTCTTCAATATCCACATTTGATGGACTGCTCGTCTATTCGACTCTATCTACCTGTATGGTTACATTTTCTATTCTTCCATATCCACATGTGATGGATGTCTATCTCTTTTTTACCGGTGCTCAGCTCTTGTGTACTCCACTATATGCACCTGATCTGTATACCTTGTTGTTTATTCCACTAAACTCACCCGTACCGAAGCTCCAGTGTTCTCTATTGTGGCGAGAACCGATGCCACATACATCAAGACAATATTGCCTTGACATACTGTATAATATTCACCAATGCTAAGTGAACCCTTCTGCTGCCACAAAACTGGCTAGAAATTCTGCGATTCGGAGAGGAGAACAAAATATTATTGTATGGTTACTCAGACTCTTGGCATTCCTCACAGATTGGAACAAAGTGAAGCAGCATATAAACCATAGTCCGGTTCTGTCGTTAAGGTCAGCCTCACATAGAGCGTCTCTCAACACGTCACGTGCATGAATGGACACAGGTCACACGTGTATTATTTTAAAACCACCCCTCGTATAAGCAGTAACGTCACGCCGACACGTGTGACGACTTGACGGAAAGAATGTACATGCTGATTCTTTTTGGCCCATGTTGTGCCATCCCCTTCTTTTTAAAATCTTAAACGGTTGTCCACAATGCCTCTTGATAGGAGGAATCCATGTTCTCAGCCTGGCTGGGCGTGAGGGAATGACAGAACATCTGTGATCAGACAGAGTGAGGCTTATAACGTGTCACGTAAAGAGTGGCACGTGACACGTGAAAGGTCATTTCTATGTGAGGTTGGCCAAATATTAGTATTTCTATGATATAAACGTAAAAAAGCGAGACCAGACATGTTCTCTCAATGTTCTGCTAATTTACTCATGTTCCATAGGGTGAACTGTACTCACTCACAGTCGGGTAGTCCGCACAACAAACTCCAAGCCCAGAGCTAGGTAAAATATTATACTCATCCTCTCCCCTTTTTACTCACCACCTGCCCTCCTGCCTCCTAACCTCTTTGTTCATTGAGAAAAGAAGTGCTTTATTTAGATCAGCAAGTTTTGTTTTAGCTTGCGAGAACTGGATCATCATAGTTATCCCAGACACTGGGTCATCAGCATTGTCAGGACTTAACGAAATCTAATCTAACTACACGCATCCCTGGGTATGAATTCCGTTTTGAAGATGAAAGGTGAACGACTGCTTCAGTCTCTTTCTTTATTTTCCTGTCTGTTGTCTTAACCTTGCCCTGAGCTTGATCAACATTAAAAAGAAACGAGGTTTCGAAATCAGGCTGTCGTATGTTCAGTTGAAGATTTTCCAAATTCTTAAATAGAAACTTGGACAATGAGCAGCCTTTCTGTCAGGAAACTTTTTTCTAATTCGAGTAACTCTAATCAGCTCGCATCTCAAGTGGATTCCTTCACCTCGGAAACCAAACTAGTCTTAGCTTCTTAGTTTCGCTGTCTTTTTTTAACAATACGAAATAAAACCTTATAATTCACTCCCACTTCCTCCTCGAATTCTTCATACAAAATAAGAATGATATGAGAGGTGGGGGTAGGCAGTTCGGCTCATTTTTTTTCGATGAAATGTGAAGTTGCGCATCTTTTAAAAATATTCCTCCGATAAAAAATTGTATTTACCAGTTTATTACCATCTCAACGTATTAATAACGTGGCGCGTGCGACAAAAAGACAGCTGGAGAGACTGTCTAGTTATTTCGATCTCTCTATCTCCCAAAGAACCAATCATTTATATTTCTGGTCTGCCTCTCTTGAGTCTCATTAATCTTGGTCTCGCGCATGTAGAGCAGGCGGCTCCAATCTTCCTGAACCTGTTTAACAATGCCGGGCCTATTTCTACTCAGTCTCGCCCGACTCGTTTCTATATCATCGTTATTAACTGGCCGCGGCTAGGGCAAATATTGCAGGGCACCGTGAATGCCGAGGGCAGATTTATTCTCCCTGCTTCCCGAGTCCCAGGCTTATGTTCTCAACTAGCGGGTGTTTGCAATGTTTACAGGATTATCTCGCTACTCTCGGTGATGGATGTCTTACCACTCCCGACCAGGACATCGTAATGCATCCCAATTGGCGGATGGAAATTGTATTTATCCTTTTTTTCCCCAAAAACTAAATCATCAATTTTTCTAAAACTCACTTGGACTTACATCAGTTAGTTCTGATGAGAACGAAGACCCACCTCCCTCCCCCCCCCAAAAAAAAAAATAACAAAAAAAAAAAAACAAAAAAAAAAACAACAAAACAAACAAAAAAAAAACAAAAAACAAAACAACAAAAAAAAAAAAAAAAAACAAAACAAAAAAAAAAAAACAAAACAAAAAAAAAAACACCTCATGAAATACTGTAAGTGTATGATTTCATTCTTTGCTAACCGAGAGAGGATGCATTTTAACCCTAAATTTAAAAATCTAAGATACTTTTAAAGTCCTCTTTAAAACCATTAGCAAACCTAGAGTATTGGCTTGTTAACTTGGGATGGCCTGGTTACACGAACCAAGACGTGTATGAATAAATGAATAAAGTTTATTTAGTATTGAGGCCTTTGGCCAATTATACAAAGTGATTCATACAATTCAGATAATTCGTACGTTGTAAAACAAAACGTGACGTAATGCAGACGTGATAAGCATATAATGAAAAAATCTTTTTCTCAGTGCCACACTTTGACAACATATAGATGTCTTGATCATAAAACATAAGGTGTAACCACTACTACTACTACTACTACTACTACTACTACTACTACTACTACTACTACTACTACTACTACTACTACTACTACTACTACTACTACTACTACTACTACTACTACTACTACTACTACTACTACTACTACTACTACTACTACTACTACTACTACTACTACTACTACTACTACTACTTCTACTACTACAACTACTACTACTACTACTACTACTACTACTACTACTACTACTACTACTACTACTACTACTACTACTACAACTACTACTACTACTTCAAAATTACTACTACCACTACGTCACTACACAATTACTGCTACTACTACTACTACTACTACTTCTACTACTACAACTACTACTACTACTACTACTACTGACTACTCACTACTACTACTACTAGTGAAACTACTACTACTATACTACTACTACTACGTATTTAATTGATTTTTTTTTTTACGAAGAAAAGCATTCTTTGAAACAGGTCTTGCGCTCTCCACCTTTAGGTTTACTGGCTGCTTAGTCTGAAGAGCTAGCTGTCTATAGACCAAGTAGTTTTAGGGTGTAAACCAAGGGAGAGGTAAATTCTCTGGTGTAAATCCAGGTTTGACTAGAATAGGGATCTTGTGTGATATATTTGGTTCCAGAGTTTACGGATGTCGAGTTTCGAGAAAATGCAGAACATACCAGTTTACTGCACCCTGTTCCGAGGTTGAACAATGATGAAGAGTTTTGCTTTGACATCCTATGGCATAGGGATCAGGATCAACATGTGAGGGGTAGAGGAAGAAGTATGCACCAGAAATAGCCGACACTTCATGTATTGCCTACAATTGATTCTCTCTGAAACCGACCATTATTAAATTATATTAAGGATAAACTTCAGACAGTTTAGCTTTCCCTGAATTATGATCCAGTTTAAGAATGTAGATCAGTGCCAATTCAAAAAATCATCAGCATTGAATGGTCAAGACTTATCCCCCCCCCCACCTTATCCCATCTCCTCTTGTTTTGCCGTCTTATTAATGTTGCGTATGGGCAGCATGATACGCATGATTCTATAAGAACAGACATGGTTCATACATGTTCATCTCCATCCACATGTTGACCATAATTATACCCACCCTCATAGTGACCAACTAATCAACCACATACAGACCTACCCACCCTCATACTGTCCACCTCCCCATCGACATACTGGCCTACTCTCTACCTACATATTGACCAACTCCTCATCCACATACAGACCGACTACACACCCTCATACTGACCAACACCCTATCCACACACTGACCAACTCCCTACCCTGACACTAACCAACTCCCTACCCTGACACCGACCAACTCCCTACCCTGACAATGACCAACTCCTTACCCACACACTGACCAACTCCCTATCCTGACACTGACCAACTCCCTACCCTGACACTAACCAACTCCCTACCCTGACACCGACCAACTCCCTACCCTGACAATGACCAACTCCCTACCCACACACTGACCAACTCCCTATCCTGACACTGACCAACTCCTCAACCACACACTGACCAACTCCATATCCACACACTGACCAACTCTCTATCCACACACTGACCAACTCCTCAACCACACACTGACCAACACCCTATCCACACACTGACCAACTCCCTACCAACCCACTGACCAACTCCTTAACCACACACTGACAAACTCCTCAACCACACACTGACCAACTCTCAACCACACACTGACCAACTCCCTATCCACAAAATGACCAACTCCCTACCCACACACTGACCAACTCCCTATCCACAGACTGACCAAATCTCTACCCACACACTGAACAACTTCCTATCCACAGACTGACCAAATCTCTACCCACACACTGACCAACTCCCTTTCCACAGACTGACCAACTCCCTACTCACACACTGATCAACTCCCTATCCACACACTGACCAACTCCCAACTCACTCACTGAACAACTCCCTATCCACGCACTGACCAAATCTCTACCCACACACTGAACAACTCTCTATCCACACACTGACCAAATCTCTACCCACACACAGACCAACTCCCTTTCCACAAACTGACCAACTCCCTACCCACACACTCAACAACTCCCTACCCACACACTGAACAACTCTCTATCCACAAACCAACTTTTTATCCACACACTGACCAGCTCCCCATTAATTGCCCCCTTCCCCCCGCCCCCAAGAAGCTTACATATCTTTATGTTTATCTGTCACTATTTTGGGCGTTCTAAGTAGACAAAATTTCCGCTATCCCAATATTCAATAAAGGTTTACCTTTGGAAGATAAGATCATTCACGAAAGCCTGAACTCCGTATTGTCTGTTTTCACGAATAAAAGGATCGACGACAGGGATGTTATCGTCTGTCTAGGATGGACACAGCACTGCGCATGACCAAGACCTCACCGCCAGGTTTGGAACATACTGCTCCACTCGTATATTTGTTTTACGCTCCTGACATGTTTAAGCTCTTTTGTAACAACGATTTGAGAAACTTTGGGAGTAATAATTCGTTTGTCTCACAAGCAATAAATCAATTTGATTTGTAATCCCCACTGTAAAAAAAAGAAGTCAGGAAGTCCAGTATATCGACCTAACCGTGCTATGCATATCAGGTTCCAAAACTTCACATTGTTTAATGGAATCGGTTATAACAAGCTTACAATCTAATAAAACAGGTCCTGTGAGGCAGCTCACTGCTGTGTGACGTCAGAGGATAGAGGAACGGTTAGAACGACCCAGGCAGATCTTGGACTTCATAAGTCTGGAGCGAGGAAGCCCAGTCAAGATCAAGATCTTTCCAAATAAGAATGGTTTCAGGAGCTCCGTGTTTTGTCTGGTATGCAAATCTTGAACTGAATTTCATCACGACTTAATCTTTATTTGTTTTTGCTTAATCTTTTTCTCTCCCTGTTTTTTCTTTCTTTCCTCTCTTTATCATTCAAATACACCAACCCCCACCCTCTCTCTCTCTTTCTCTGTTTGTCTTTGTCCATCTCTAGTTATATGTTTGATTTTCCATCGCCCATTGTAAGTTTCTAAACCTCCTCAACCAGCTTTTCTCTCTCTCTCTCTCTCTCTCTCTCTCTCTCTCTCTCTCTCTCTCTCTCTCTCTCTCTCTCTCTCTGATCCCCGCCAATATTTTACTTATTAGATGTTTTATTTGTGTTTTTATCTTCTAGTGTGTATCATTTATTTCATTTGCTTAAGTAAACAAGCTAAGGATATAACCATTTTCCTAGTCTAACCTCTTTAGGTTGGATGATCTTATTATTTAAACATGACTTGCCTCTTGAGGGTTGCTTGAAAAGCACACACACACACACAGATATGAAAAGAAATATAGAGAGAGATAGAGAAAAAGAAAGAGAGAGAAAGAGAGAGAAAGAGTGAAAGAAAAATAGAACTTAAGAAAAGAGAAAAAGAGAGAGAAAGAGAGAGAGTGTGTGTGAAACAGAAATAGAAATAAAGAAATAGAGAGAAAGAGATAGAAAGAAAGAGATAGATAGATAGATAGATAGATAGATAGATAGAGAGAGAGAGAGAGAGAGAGATTGAGAGAAAGAGAGAGAAAGAAAGATATAGATAAATAGAGGAAAAAAAATATATATAATTTATATATATATATATAGGGAGAGAGAGAAGAAGAGAGAAAGAGAGAGGGAGAGAAAGAGAGAGGGAGAGAGAAAAAGAGATATAAAAAATATATAGAGAGATAGAGAAATAGAAAGAGAGAGAAAGAGAGACAGAGAGATATGAAAAAATATAGAGAAAGATAGAGAAATAGAAAGAGAGAGAGAGAGTGAAAGAGAAATAGAACTAAAGAAAAGAGAGAAATAGAGAGAAAGAGAGAAAGAGAGGGAGAGCGAATGAAAAAGAAATAGAAATAAAGAAATAGAGAGAAAGAAAGAGAAAGAAAGAGATAGACAGACAGATAGAGAGAGAGAGAAAGAAAAAGATAGAAAGATATAAAAATAGATAGATAGAGGGAGAGAGAAAGAGAGAGAGAGAGAGAGAGAGAGAGAGAGAGAGAGAGAGAGAGAGAGAGAGAGAGAGAGAGAGAGAGAGAGAGAGAGAGAGAGAGAGAGAGAGAGAGAGAGAGAGAGAGAGAGAGAGAGAGAGAGAGAGAGAGGGAGAGGAAGGAAAGAAAGATAATCAATACTGAAATGATTTATAGCCCTCCATTGTGAGAGGGCGGAGGTGTTAGGAGTGTGCAGTTCCCTGTGAGGTATCTCCATTCTCCAGCTCCCTCCAGCCTCTTAGTGGATGGATCCACACTCCCAATGGTCTTCAGAAGTTGTCCAGAGAGACTGGAGCGAGATAAAACACAGCGCTATTCTGGAGGTGACCACGAGATCAGGCTGGAGACTTTTAACTCGACAGATTTACGATCAACCGTAGATATCATTCTGCTTCTTTTTTTCTGTTTTTTTCTTCTTTTCTAAAACGAACGCTTCATCAATATTCCGTAATCTTATGAGACATTCTTCCCTCAGAGTAATATAAGGTTAGTAGCTGGGAGAAGTTGGTAGGCTCAGCAATCCATACATCTTTGTATATTATAGACTTCTTGATTAACGTATATCAAACTTGAAGCCATTGCCAGTTTTGTAAGAACGAGCAATATTTTTCACGAAGTAATTATACTCCGGTAACAAAGGTTGGGCGATGACACATATTCACATTTTTACACGCAGTTTCTTCGCCTAGAACGTAACAAGACAGTTTAGGGCACCGACCTGGTCGTATTAAGAATCGTGGGAATGAACTGCAGTAAAAAATACTGTGGTTTCATATCTGCACAAGATGTAAATTTGAAATACTTTTCTTAGAGTATTGGATAACATATAATGGTAGAATATACTTCTTATTGAAAAGTGATTTAAGCCTTTATGAAAATGGTGTAGAATCCATTAGGATGGACTTCACAATATTGATTATTTGTAGACCTGACGAGGCAACCCTCCGATCTTTGAAAGTTTGGACTGGACCAATAAACAAACTATGACGACAATGCCTCATCTTCATAGGTCACATTACAAGATTTGGTTATACCAAGCAAGAAAATGATTTGCTGCGGTGTTAACATTTAGTCAAAAGATCTATTAAAAATTTAAGTGAAATTGATTGCAACTTTCCATATTAAAAGTGAACGAATTCTAAGTGATCCGTGCTTCATACACCAGTATTAGAAGTACCATCTTTGAGACACCAGGCCCTTGGTGATGATCCTCTGATCTAGGTTCTCTAAGACTAACAAAGTACACAATGTACACTGCTGTGCGCGATATACACAGGCTACCATGGCAAAGCTGTAACCTCTGAAAGGAATTACACTATGCAAAGCAAGATCTAGACTGTATAGTGCGGTACACGATACGAAGTCCGTGTACCGAGTGCAAATCTTCTACTCAATGAATCAATTTCGGCTCCTTGGCAGCGGGGCGGAAGTGACCTATTTTATGGCGGGCCACTCTGAGGAGGATAAATCATTTATAAAATTAAATGAATGTCTTTAGTGACTGTGAGGCAGACTTGTAGCGCAATAAAAGAATCCGAGTACTCGTAACTTTGTCGAGCAATCCGTAATGGAACGTTGTTCTAATACACAACTTTATACCTCAATTTTATCAGGTATAAATAGCACTGAGAGTTTTCTACATACCGCTTTATCTTTTTAAGATTATTGGTTTCATTTCAACTTCAATATCTCAAACCCTGTTCCTCGTCCTTCTTTCTTTTTCTGTCTTCCATTCATATTGTTGTCTGAGGATTTCAATAATTTTTTATCAGACATAGTTTCGCATCACGATAGCCAGGCGACAGTACAATAAACACATGTGACATAACGAGCTTCGTTATTCCAGATATTGACAAGAACTCAGCTACAGCGATAGAGACTGTGAGGAGGTCGAGCCCTGTATCCGGCCACGTGTGAGGCAGCTGATGGAAAACCTGGACAAGACATAACAGGAAATGATAATAACAGAGACAAACATTGGCCAGATTGGTAAGACCATAACACGTCTACACAGTTCAGCCTGGTACAAAACACAAGCGGTTAGAGTTAGGGTTAGGTCACGACTGGGAGACATCCTGGCGTCATGTTTATTGGCTGATACTGGTTGGAGGAGGGTGGGGGCAATGTAAAACCACGTGACCTTAGGTATCTCGCCAAGGCTCAGCAATCTACGCCGCTGTCAGTGGAAACACTGCTGGACATGTTGCTCTGTCAAGCTAGTCCAACAGTTCTTAGGTCAACCTACAACCACGTGACCCGAGGTATACTATAAGAGATGAGCTCGCCTATCTAGGCCGCTGCTGGACATGTTGCTCTGTCAAGCTAGTCCAACAGTTCTTAGGTCAACCTACAACCACGTGACCCGAGGTATACTATAAGAGATGAGCTCGCCTATCTAGGCCGCTGTTGGACATGTTGCTCTGTCAAGCTAGTCCAACAGTTCTTAGGTCAACCTACAACCACGTGACCCGAGGTATACTATAAGAGATGAGCTCGCCTATCTAGGCCGT
>JAWDGP010000612.1:300000-393219 GCA_033675545.1 Elysia crispata | reverse complement strand
AGGTAACGTTATTTTAGTTAGCGGGCGCCGGACCGTGTCATTGACCTGACCCAGTAAACCCAAGAATCAGATCAGGTTACATCAGGCAGCTCAACTGCAAGCATGGTTTTATCGCGTTTATACCCCGTCTTTCATTTAATCGCTAAACAAGATAATATTAATATTTTCTCTAGTTATTTTACATTGAACAAATACAAAAAGATGCGAAGCTAATAGACAAGCAACAGCGAAAATAATAGCTTCAATAGTCTTTATGTGATCGAAGAATGAAAATAGGTGGTTTTAGAAATGTTTAAAAAAAAGGTATGATTTTAAAGTAAAAAATAATCAAAACCTGATCGATAATTTTTTCATATTCACACATAAGAATCAATAGGTAAGGGTGGTTCTACTTCACCAAATTTTATAGCGTTGGGATAAAGAACTTTTTACATTAGAGCTGATTGTTCCTATTTATATCCGTAAAAGTCTGCTAGTTTCTATATCACTCTATGGTGTAAATGTTGACGTAATTTGTTTCTTGTGCAGCAACATGCCATAATTTTTTAATCCAATTTTTGTAAAATAAACAATGAAGAATAAATATACGAAATTATAAAGTACATTATCATCACAGAGAGGAGATTTATATCACAGTTATTATTTTATCATCGGAGAGCAGGGGCGATTTGAAGAAGATGTGCTTCTAAAATGTGATGTAGTTTTTTTAGATCGTTTGTTATTCCATGTGCGCGGTGTTTTTCTATGTTTCCTATCATTTGGTGGCTGTTTTTCTGTCCCCTGCTCTCCGAGAAGGCCTAGTCCGAACTTGTGTATTTTTTAATGTATGGGATGCAGTGTTGTTCAAGTAAATGTTGTTTTGGAATGACTTTGTGAGGAAACATGCGTCTGTAGATTGCCATGTAGGTGTCTATTGTTGCTTGTATTTCTGATAGAGAGCTGCGATCTATCGGTTTTGTGTGAGATAAAGCGTTATGTACTGCACTGAAGGCGTTGTTGAGGTCGTTGAATGTTATTTGAATGATGGTGGCTTTATCAACAAGGAATGGGTTGTTTGTTAGTGTTTTTGTTTGATTGACGAGGGTCTCTGTAAGGTCTGTATATACTTTTGCTTGAAGGTATTTGTGGCAGTGATTACCTACAAAAGATCTGCTGTGATAGGCCTGTGGTGTTATTCTATGTTTGTTGAGTACTGTGTCTAATGCAGAAGTGACTGGACCTGATCTTGGTGTGAGGGCTTTGTGTGGAAAGGAAGAAAGAGTTTGCTCTATTTCATGTATATTTTGCGCATGTTTGTCAATGTCAGATTGTGTTTCACTAAAAATTAAACAGCCCTCCTCGAATTGCAATTTGTTTTCTAAGTCTTGAACCTGACGCCAGTTTGAGCCATATTTCTTCAAACTTTGCCCTATTGACGTCAGGTGCTCGTTTCTTTGTGTAGCTATTTCTGTGTCTAAACTGTGTGCAGCATCCTCTAACAATTTGTGGTGTTTCAAAACAATGCCTAATAAAATATGAAGGTAAGGAGGGCTGACGTTATCTAACTCTATGTTTAAAAGGGGTGTATGTAGAGCATTGTAAAATTTAGAAACTTCTTTCTTCACAGAAGAATCTGCGACAAAAGCAGAATTATCGGCGAGTAAGCTTTCCAGTGATCTTTGCTGACACTGACCACTGGGTTCATGCATATCTCGTCGTGGCATCAGGCACCACAGGCATGGATAAGTACCCTGAGGGCCTGAGAGGCCATACATCTTGCACAAAAATTCGTAGTCACCATTAAGGAAAACTTTCAGTTTTTGTTTTTCCAAGAATGGGACTGAAGTGCTTTGAGATCACTAGCCAAGCCACCTGCCATAAACCTAACCATGTTGTCATGTGTGTCGCGAACTGATGCAATGGCTATAACAACTGTATTATTGCGTGCGTTTGGTTTCATTGTGTTAGCTATCTGCAGTGTAAATTTTAAAGAATTTTTTCCGTGATCCCCCCCAATTTTTACCCAAATCTCATCTTGAGGAATAGACCCCTCCCGCCATGTGAGTAAGTTTTGTTCATCATATGAATCTAGCAAGCTGTCCACAAACCTAGGTAAATCCCTTATCCTACCATACGGCACCTCATTCTCTGTTGTATCTTCTTTAGCAAATAATCTTTTTTCTACCTGAACAAAATCGGAGATTATCTCCCTAGAAAGTTCCCGGACTGATTTTTCATTCTCTACACGTATCCCTACCTGTTTCAGCAAATTAGCATGTTTTCTACCCTGTCTCCAACTTAAACCCAGTTTCTCTTTCATTGCGAGTGTGTGAAGGCGTGAAACTTTAAATTTTTGTTTGACTGAAGCCTTTGTTGTGATGTCTTGTCTACGATGTACTGGAATTCTCTTTAATTCTGAAGCTAGTTGTGTGTCTGCTGAGCTGTGTGAGTCTCCCGCTACAAATGTCCTAAGTGAGTGTAAAAGTTTAGCTCTTTTTCTCTTTGTCGGTGTTCTAACTGACTGTGTGCTTTTCTTGGGATCACTACTCTTTGTAGTGGCATGGGCTGGCCTGATGTCTTGCAAAATATTGTTTGTTTTTTGGGATCTGTGTTCAGTTTTCTTTTAACTAGATGTGTAGTGAGGTGTTCTTCTTCTTTTGATAATGGGGTGTCTTGCGAGAGGCTAAGTGACTGGCTAAATGTGATCTCGTTTTTCACCATTGGGGATGTGGAACTATCTTTAGTCTGTGTATATTTGATTGGTGTTGATTCTGCAACAGGGAGAAAAGGAAGTTGGCATGTAGTGTTCGTGTTTGAAGAAAGGCTAGTGCATGTTGCACAGGCAGTTTGATCATTGCATGTATTGCATGTGTTTGTTTCATCTGTTAAAAATGTGCTCATGTCAGGATTGTAGGTGAATGTTGCATGTGACTGGCTTGTTTCTATGTCATAATTTTGTGTATCTGAAATGTTCGGGCCTTCATCTTCTATGCTGATGCTAATGTTCGTGTTGATGTTGGTGTCGACGTTGGTGATGATGTTGGAGCTGCTGCTGGTACTAGCGCTTGGTTGGTCCTGGTGATCGTGGATCGAGTTGGCTGTACTTGTAGTTTCTGGCTGTTGATAAGTTTGTCTATTCAATGTTGTTTTATGCTTGATGCAGCCACCAGCAAGGCTGTGGCGGTGACTGCATAACGTGCACTCTTCCGTTAAAGTCTCTCTAAACGAGCACCATTTGTTTTTGTTTATATTAAAAATTTCCTGTGCTCTTGTTAGAACGGTGTTGCTATTAGTTCTTTTAATGTCTCTAATCTTTGTGAAACATTTTCCACAAATACTTTTAGAATAAGTGTCCTCTTCTTCTTGATTCACGTCTATGCCATATATCAAAAACATGTCTGTGGCAATTAGTGCACATTTGTGGGCTCGATCATTGTTTTTCTTTTGTTTCTTTGTGACACAACAAAGGTTTCCACAAATGCGACACAGTTCGTTAACACAACGAGTATGGGACTCAATGGAATGCTCCATATTTACAATAAGCTAGTAGTCCTGAAATGTAACGAAAGTAAATTCACGGGCGTAAAGATACACTATTAGCGCTCCCAACGGAAAAAAAATTGCACCACATCAAAATATAGCTTTTCTAGTTTTGATTTATATTTATTTAAAGAAAATTATTCGATCACCTTTTTATTAATTGACAATTAAATGTAACAAGTCATAATTAGCGGTAATAATCGTGGAGAAAATAACACCTTAAATAACTCGTTTATCAAACTCACAAATATTAACATAGAAGAACCAAATTTTCACCGGCTTTTAAATGAGGTCTTAATACAACTGTAAAAAAAACAACGATGTTTATACTGCGAATAGTTTTGGAGATATTGAGATGTAAAGATGGGGAATTTTTTTTTGTATTACAAAGTTGTCGCATACCACTGCACTAGCGTGTGCAGTAAGCGAACACCACAGTGCAGGGACCGACCTGTCACCTGGCAGTGATGGATGACATCAGGTTTTCCCCGTCGGTTGTAACCATGTTTGAATCGCCTAAGTTCGCAGGGAGGTTAGAGCTTCTCGGCTCAGGGTTAAGAACTAAAGTGTAACTTTTAAGCCAAAATGCGACGCTGTGATGAGCAACCAGAAAACAAAAATTTTGGTAATAATAGATTCCAGATCACATAATAATAAACCAAACAGCTCGAAAAAGTTGTAAAGTAATCATGACAATTTCATTGTCAGGTTTTTAGGCTTACAGACATGACGTAAGACCTAAAGTTGAAATCAACACATGATGCATTGGTGTAGCGCTTTTTCCATTATTCAGGCTAACTTAAAAATGTCAGGGCTCATGTCACTCACAAATAATTTATGTTATATTTCAGAAATTATTTCAAGACAGATGGTATTGGCCCAGACCCAACAGGCATCTCGAAGTAAAAAGAATAGATACTGTAAAACTACCAAAATTAGTATTATGAGTAACACGACTGAGCATGAAGTCGATTTACAGTAAAATGCACATTTGTATTTTCTTTTTTTTTTTTTTTTTGACAAATTTCTGTTGTGTAAATAATACTTTTATTTACAGTGAAAAACTTTTATTTGCGTTTACCACTGTTAATTCCTTTATGACATTTTTTGTCGGATTTGCATCTTCAGACGGGAAAAAAAAATTAAACACTGAAAAAAGCTAAAAAACGAATCCAAGGCAAAAAACAGTCAAAACACGGAGAAGCCATTTACAGCAGCTTATGTGACGAAGTAAATTTTTTTATGATGGACCTATTTTACAATTGATAAAGACGACTGTAAGCTGAAGCATTGTCAAGATTTTGTAATTAATTTTACAGCCAATCGTACTACAAAGTGCACACATTTTTTTTTTTAATTTTAATGAGAGAATTCTTTTCTTATTATAATTATATTCAGTTCCAGTCTTTTGTTTGTAATAACAATATAAAAAATTTATATACCATCTACAATTTGCTTGGAGGCACTTCTTATATGTATCTGAAAACAAGCATTCTGATAAAAAATGATGAATAAATAAGCAAACAACAGGTGTGCAACAATGATGAAAATTATAAAAACTGAACTAATTTTTAAATGCTCTCTCTAAAAGCACTGTACAAAAATACTGAATGTACTCGATCCTATATC
The DNA here is from genome assembly GCA_033675545.1 of Elysia crispata. Lineage (NCBI taxonomy): Eukaryota > Metazoa > Mollusca > Gastropoda > Plakobranchidae > Elysia > Elysia crispata. Next base: position 388,071 of record JAWDGP010000612.1, on the reverse strand, counting down.
CATTTAGTCACTGACTTGCCTCTCTCAATTTAAATTCTGTGTCTACACCGTGTAAACTATAGGATTCATTGATATGGAAAAAATATCATTTAGAATTAAAATTTGAGCAAACATGAGAAACACAAAAAAACTTGAACTTGAGTTGTCAATTTTTCAAATGGTTGCATTTTGTGATACAAAGAAAAATATGAATTTTAATTTATCATCTAATAAGATCCTATCTCTAAATATGCTCCTCTTGCAACTTGAAAGCAAAAAGCTGATAGAGTCAAGTTTATAGAATTTGAATCATAGGCTTTGCTCTTATTCAAAATTTGATATCCTCATTGGAGTCTGCAAGGCATATGATTTAAATATGCTTTGTCAGATGTGAATCAAACTGTGAATTCTAACCATACAAATCTATTCCCTTATTTATCCAACTGCTACAGTTAACATGCTGTATTAATTCGATTGCTGCTGAACAATACTTTTTTAATTAAAACTTGTAAATCCAAAATCTCATTGAAACCCAAAGCATATTCAAAATGGAATACAAAAACATCGAAAATGGATTAAAGTGAAGTATGTTTATGTTGAAAATGCATGACACTTACAGCCAGATAGTTCCAATGAAATTCAGAGCAGGTGATATTAAGGTATAGATTGTTAATAAATTACTTTAGGACTTTTAAACCTACCGGATGGTTTAAATACAAGGTTAGATCTTTCAGATATTTATAGGATAGCTTTGATAAGCCTTTCAAATTATTGCAATAAGAGAGGTCTAAAATGGCAACTTTATAAGATTAAAAACTTCAACCAACATTTCACAAGGTGTCTCATTATAATTCTTAATCACATTCATTTATTTTGTCTTTCCTTCTCTATCTTTAGAACAGAATGATGCAAATGTCTTACATTGTGCGAAACATCCATGTTCATCAAAAAAGGACCCAGAATATTGTCATTGGGTGAAGCGTCTTCATAAGGCAGTTATGGAACTCAAAATAGAAGATGGGGCTCAAAGGACTTTTGAGTTTCGCTACCTTGACATCATCACAGACTATCTGCAGGTCTCTGAACAAACTTATTTTTCACTTAAACAATTGACGAATGGATTGGTGAATTGATGGATATTAAAATAAAAGTGAAGTAGGTATATAATTGTTCAACCTCACTATGAGGCAAAGGACTTTTGGTTGGTCTAGAGACTGTTCACTGCACGATAATAAGGTATAAAAGGGATGATTAATAAAATTCAACCACATAGAATATTAAATAAAATGAAAGATGCAAAAGTGCAGATGCATTAGACACATATTATTGAGATAGGAAATAAAAAAAACCCAGAAATATAACAAATGCATAGGTAATATAGGTGGTTGCAACCATGAAATTGCGGGGTGGTATTGATAATGGTTCTTGAAATAGGAGTGTCAGTGTCAGAAGTAGAAATGCTATCAGCAGAAGCAATTTTGGTAGGTGGATTGTTAGCAGGTGTGCTAATGATGGCTTCAGTGATAGACGAAAGGATACTGTTAGTTGTAGTAGTAGTAGTAGCAGCAGCAGCAGCTTTAACAAAAATAGGAGTCTTGCAATAGTTACAGTTCTATAGATTCTAGAAGTAGTTGTGGCAAAAGTAGTGGTAACATTAATAGTAATGGTAGAAGTAATAGTAGTAGTTGTAGTAGTAGTAGTAGTAGTAGTAGTAGTAGTAGTAGTAGTAGCAGTAGCAGCAGTAGTAGGGGTAATGATGTTGATTGTAGTTTGCCACTTTTAATATTGTGCATTCTATTTACAGGCATACCACTTTTCCTTGGAAACTCTTGCTCTAGCACAAATTGAGGATGTGATGAAATTCTTGGAACAAAGCTTTTCATCGTTTAGTCCTGAGACGAATCCAGATACAACAGAGCCAGAGCAGAACTTCTATGAATTATTTTTGAGTAGGTCAAATTTAAAGAGACATTTTGGTTAAATCCTTTTGTAAGTCAAGAGAGCAAGAATCGATGCAAACTGCACTTGACTCTTCAGTTATCCTTATTCTCTATTTACCACACAAATGTGACATCCACTGGTTACCATTTGTGTATATTCACACACCCTGTATTATTTGTTTATTTACCAGATGAGAGTGAGGTTAGGTAATTATGGTAAACAGGAAAAGGTAATGCATTTTAGTACTAGGGTTGTTAAACAGTGTGTAGAGGAAGAGTAAAAAGTACCATATGCCCTTGATAACAAGAGAATTAAACAACGACAAAGAGGTTTGAGTTTTCAACAAATATTTAAACCCAATAATTTTTCCAAATGACAATCATTTGGTTTTGTAGAATAATGTTATAGAGAAGTTTGCTATTTTGGTCAAATGCTTGTAAAAGCAAAATTTAATAGATTGATTCTATTAGCAAGGCTAAAATAATAATTGAGAAATTCAAGGTTTTTAAGATTATATGCTATCTACACTACAGTCTAGGCTGCGTTGTACAAGAAGAACTAACCATCAATAAATGATGGGAAGAAATAATATAAATAATTCCTTTAGAAACCTTCTTAGTTAGACTTCCCAAAATAAGATTATATAATAAAGCATTTAAATTTTATCATGGCAAGGATAAGCTCAATTTAAAAAAAAATATCTTATAGAAATATACAATGCTACAAATACAGTCCTCCCTTTATCCTTATTAAAGAGTATGTTGTTGTTTCAATCATCAGAGCTAGTCTCAAGATAACATGTTGGTAGTAATAACAAAACTGCAAGAATGATCACAATAGGGTAAATCAATAAAAGTATCTACATTGATCAAAAAATGTAGTACGCAAGAAAAAAAAATTGTGAACATTATTTTTTTTATTTATTTACATTCAGCATTAAAGTAATAATATTGAACTACTCCATCACGCCTCTCTTTTTTTACATGAATATCCAATCTCTTGCACTCTGAAGCCTTGAAAGAAATGGCCAATAGACAAAGGAACTTTGTCAATCCCAATCTGGAAATCTTAGCTGAAAAACTGAGAGAGAATGTGGTTAACGGAAGGCATGATGCTCGGGCCATAGTGTTTGTTCGTACTCGTGTCCTAGCTGAAGCAGTGGCCTCATGGCTTTGCAAGTGTGGTGATGTTGATCTGATGAGACTTAATGCCAGAAAGTTTACAGGATCACAGGCATCAGAGGAACAAGGAGGTAATTTTTTCTGCTTGTCTTGAAGTTTTACTCGATACTCGAGTCTAAAATTTGTTCTTCAAGCATTGTTTTGACTGTCATAAAAAAATTGCTATTCTCTTCATTTTTGGAGCTAATAAAAGACAAGCATAATCGGAGCATAAAATAAATGAATGAAGCAATGAATATTTTTATGCTGTGAAATTAAACATGTTACTTTTTCTCCAAAAGTTCTTTACTTGTATTGTTGCAGCTAAGTTATCTCAAATCTCATACTGTGATTCAGCTCTAAATTAACTTCCCAATACTTTCTTATTTCATTAAATAGTATAGAAAAATCAACCACAAACCTAGATCTAGCTAGAGACCGACAAATAAGACGAAAGACGTGAAAACATTAGAACAGATGGAATGAACAGGGATCAAACCTGCACCTTGATGCGGCACCCATCGCCTTGCGGAGACAAGACCAGGCACTTAACCACTGAGCTATCCACATCTACAAAAATAGATGCTTCAGGAACAGTGACTTTCATGCTGGCTTGAATAGACTAAGAGGTTGAATCGCTAAGAACGATGAAGTCCATATTTTTACAGGACATAAACAAACTAGCCTCTAACGGATCTATGAAAGATGCCGTTTGACTGATCCTTAGATCTAGCTTCGTCTGTCTCAGCGTCTAACGTGGTTTGACTGCTTTCTTTATTTCTTATTTCATTAAACACATTCATTTGATCCCTGGTAGTGGTGGTCACAGTAGTAGTAGTAGTAGTAGTAGTAGTAAGTTAGAAGTATATGGTAGGAGATATCCATTGGTAATTTTTCTTTGTTATTGTTTTTATCAGAAATATTCAACAAGTGATCTCTTATTTATGTATGTGGTTTTTAACTGGTGAGAATATGAAGGACTATATACAATTTTAATATTATATACACTAGCCTTTAGTAGCTCCTTGCATTTTGAAGATTATGCAATTTATTTTGAGACAATAGTGAAAATTAATCTCGATTTTTCATGGATTTTCCTATCCTCCTAGAATTTATAAAAAAAAATGTGTGCGATCTGCCTTTACAAATTGAGAGATCAAAGTATGAGTACTAATTGATATATTGATAATACATTTTATAATAGCAGATAGGCACAAACATTTTTTAGCAATGATTATTATGAAATTTAAACGTATGAGTCAATTAGGTTTTATATTTGTTAATGAGAAATCCTTGTTTATCCAGAACAATGTGAAAATTTCTAGGTTTTTTGCTTCAACTGGCATAAAATGACTGTTTTCACTACATACAATAATACTGCTCAGAAATTTGAGACAATTCTTCAAACAACATAATTATGGTAGCGGAGGTTACCTGCCTTTACCCAGTCTGAGCAAGATAAAGTTTTATAATCATAATCACATAAACTGTTGTGTTAAACTCTTTCAAATCTCTAGTTATACAACAGAAGAAGCTCCCTACCTTTCAACATGTCTAGTTTCCCTACATTGTTTTGCTGCACTAAGTTATCCTGCTGGACACTCATGTCATTTCAATAGTTTTCATTGGCTGCCATATGTGGGAAGCAAGTTTAAATTAAACATCGAAGATACATTTGTTTGTTTATTCAGTCAGTTTGGTTAGAGTGCAAATATTCTTGAATCAAACTTTATAGTATGTAATACCAAACAAATTGTTTGGTATACTAAACTCAAATATGCATGATATAAATTTTCCCATTTTTGTACACTTCTCAACATTTTCCTCCTTAGGAACATCTGCTGCAGAGCAGAAGTGGGTTGTTGAAAACTTTCGTTCAGGAGAAGTTAGAGTTCTTATCGCAACATCTGTTGCTGAAGAAGGTATAGATATACCAGAATGCAATTTGGTAATCAGGTACAACTATACACGTAATGAAGTCAGCAAGGTTCAAACTCGAGGTGGGTGTTTTGCAACTCTGTTATGTTTACTTGATTAAGTTATAAAACATAATTAGTGTTCTTGTGTACAACTGTTGTTATAATGTTCTTTTTCATATTTTCACTAATATTCGTATATTCCAGTACATTGTATAGTTATTGCGTGTAAAGTATGTTGAAATTTGATTGTAAGCAACAATACTACCTTTACCACTACTACTACTACTACTACTACTACTGCTACTGCTACTGCTCCTGCTCCTGCTCCTGCTCCTGCTGCTGCTGCTATCATTGCTACTATCACAATCACTAACACCACCGCCACCACCACCTCCTCCTCCTCATACTAATACTGCTATTTCGACTTTCTTATGAGAAATATAACATGATTGTTGATGCGCCACCACCACTGCCACCTTATCCTTTTCTTCCTCATACTTATACTGTAATTACACTCCTCTTATCAGAAGATATAACAAAACTTGATTTTGAATAAATTATCATTTAAAGAATCATGTCTCTAGGTATCTTGAAAAAAAATAATATGAAAACATATGTCTTTTTTTTTGTTTATAACCGATTCCCATAGGTCGGAGTCGAACATCTGGTGGTATATCTATTCTTCTGGCAATGCCAGCTGTTTTTCAACTTGAGAGGAAGAACTGTGTGCGGGAAAGGCTTATGGAAAGTGCTTTACATCAGATTAGTGAAATGAGCTCAGCACAGTTCTCAGAAAAAGTCAATGCTCATCAGAGGAAGCTTTTTCAAGATTGGGATCTTGAAGCAATCATAAACGAGAGAAGAAGAAGTGAACTGGAAAATGTGAAATTCAGCGTGGTCAGTGAAGTAGATAATCTCAGGACTGCTTGAGTATTTTGTTTTCAGTATTTTTTTAAAATATTCACTTGTTTTTCTTAAGATTTTTTTTCTGTTGATCTATGTTTCTCATTAATATTTTTTTGGCTTTTACCTTACACTTTTTTTCATTAAATTTAAATGTTTGAAAAGCTGAACAAACAAAAAGTCTAGGGTAACTGGGAATTTTTGTTCCTTGCAGCATCTAAAAACTCCCCAGAGCTGAGCATTTAAAGTAAAACTGGTAATATAAACAAATATGTGTTAGATAAATGTGATATGCAGATGACACTGCTCATCTAGCCATAGCAGAGAGTGAGCTAAAAAATCTTATCCCTTCTTTTAATCAATGTAGTGATAAAAATTACACTTGAACATAGACAATTACAATCATGCATATAGACTGATGTTAAGAAGAACAACTATTGATGAAGGGAAATAGCACTGACTGGCAATTTTCAATACCTTGGAACTGGATTTGAAACTGATGGGAAAGTTTTTCCATATAAGAACTCTGGCGATGGCAGCATCAAATTTGAAAACAGATAACACATGTATGGAAAGGGCAATCAATAGCCAGAACAACCCTAAAAAAAATATTCTTCATGACAAAATGCAGCATTGAGGCATGTGTGGTAACAAAACATCAAAATGATCACTGTTTTTGAAATGAAGTATTTTAAAAAGGTTCCGAGAGCATCATTGACAGAGGAATAAAGAAAATGAAAAATAACATTGATAAAGTTCAGTATTTAGGTACTTGAAATGTCAGGTTGCACTTGAAAACCATATCCTTAAAATAGAATATAATGGTGATATAATGGTGTGATTAGCATCAAAACTAAAAATCCTTGAGGTTTATTAAATTTTTTAAAGGTGTGTGATAGCATAAAAAATCTGAACAATAAACTTGATGTGAAAAAATTTTTGTAAATCAAAATGGGAAAAATGTACCAATTTCTCTTTTGATTATATTGTTTGAGTTCTATATCTACATATTATTTAGTGCAAGGTAATAAAAAAAATTCCTTTCTGAAGTATTGATCAATCAATTTAATTAGTTCTCATCTTGAAGGATGAAGCAATTGTTTCTCCAAAGACTGCTTAACCCAATTATCTTCTTATCTATTTTAAGTCACAGAATTATCTATTGATTATATTCAAAGTAGAAGACATTGATTTTCATTTTAACAAAATGTTTTTTTGTTTTTTTTTAATAAGGCAGAGAAGAAACTGCAAGAGCAATTTCGTAAACTGAATGTCAATATAAGTAGCTAGTATAAGTTACCTTTATCACTCAAAAGTTAATTATACACTGAAATAAAGATGAAATGAGAATCAGTGTCTTATCTACGATTTGTATGCAACAATTGTTATGTGTTTCATTGTTACTTGTTTCAATGCGACCATGATCTGAGGTAATAACCTGGTCATTGCAGATCCTGAATCCTATTTTGATTTTTTTTTTCATGCTAAAAAGTTTAATATTTTGGTGATATCTGCTCTAATATTTTACATAATAACAAGAGATGCAATGGCAAGGCATAAACAAAACTGAGAAACAGTATTTAGGGTCTATAAATGCTATGTCTTTTAAAAAGGCAAAGCAAAACTCAGGCTTACATTTATATTTTTCAGTAACAAACTGTTGATGTAAACTTCTCTAGTGAAGCAATTACTCTTGTAAATAATGAAAATAACATTGGACCTATTTGGCATGAATTTCTCTACTTTAAAGATTTTCATGGAGTAGGTAACTTTTTCTGATGCCATAGTAACAACATACTCGTATATTGCCTACCCTCAAAATAATAAATATATCAAAATGCTTTATTTAATTGGTGGATATAAATCTCAACTTACAAGCTACACATTATCATTATAAAATTTGATACCTACCTATAATTGTTTTCATTGTCCAGAAAAGACATTTTTTTTTAATCTTTTCCTGCAAATGCAGTTTAACCTAAAGTGATTTGCACAACCTAAGGCTTCTTACTAGTTTTGTACTTGTATCTTAATATCTGTTACAATATACTCAAAGTTTTATGATTGAAAATTTGTTGTAAAGAAAGATCTAAGGCAATGAACTTTTCTTTTCCCTCTAGTTGTGTTGTGGTTGCAGAAAAATATCAGTCCATTCTTCTGAAATCCGAACAATCAATGAGACACACCGCATCTCAATCAGCAGGTGAGCGTTTTGGTCGCATCTTAACTTGCTGAACACTCTTTTTTGCACTATAGACCGATCCCGATAGTATGTCGGGACGAACTTCACATTTTTTTCTCTTTAGAACCATACCTGATACAGTGTCAGCATTGGTCGTCAGTGTTTTTTATCCATTACTTCCGTTTCATAGTGAGTTTTGTTTGGGTGTGTAAAGGTTTTGTTTCACAAAGAGACCTACCCAGGTCGACAAATTATTGTTGACAACTGCGAAATCGTTAAAAATGGCAGAAGACACACAAAATAATTGAGGCAATCTATTTCAGAATTTCAGTTAAGAATTAGATCTAGAAAATGAAGATAGCCTGGGAGAGCAGATGTTGACTCTGATAGTGATGATAATGATGAACCTAGATCTACATCTAGACCAGCAGTGGGAAAGGGTGTGAAGCGATGTGCAGTTAGCAAAGTTAAAGGGAAGGCTAGTAAAGCTGCTAAAACGTCTTCTGTGGCTTCTACTTCAGGAACCTAGATCTAGAGAATCAATCATATGTACTGTGGATAGTGATGTAGAGGATTCATCGGATGCCAGTGAACATGAGGAAAACTGTTCAAATCCTGATATTAATGTTGCCGTCGCTGACTTGTCTAATCATTGGACTCAAGATCTGAGTGGATTTTCATTGTTTTATTAACATTTGTCTACATTATGTCATGCTTCTAAAAGTTTCTGTAAAACCAAAAAAAAATATACCATTTTTGAAAATTCATTAAAAAAAAAAGTATTCATCATATTGTGTTTAGGTTTTTTTTTATTCCATCATGCATGAGTTCAAATTTTTTTCATATAATTATGGTAAAAATAGAAGTATTTTTAAAGGAGTAGTGAATTTTTAAAAATTGCCCAAAATCGCTGGTCTTTAACGATTACCTGATTTCTCAGACCCAGGTCTCCAGTGAGTTAAACCTTACCCCAACTCGTTATTTAAATTCTTATTCCCCACTCCTGGTGACCAGTCACCCATACTTCTTAAATAGTAAAAAAAGCTTTACCCAATTCCTGGGTGTCGGAGCACCCATAAAAGTTGTATAGGAAACAATTACCAAATTTCTCTTGTATGTGTAAAGACCAACAGATAGAATACAGATTGGCATTTTTATTTAAAGTATGATTTTATTTTCATCATAAGCTGAACAAAACCAAATTTAAACGACTTCCAACTAAAACAGAAGGCCTGTGTATAGTTTCAGAGTTCAAATATTAAAAATACTACAAAACTTGAAAAAATCGATGAGCAGAAATATATCACTTGTCATGTATTTAGAATGAGGAAAGTAATATGATTTTGAACTTTTAACCAAAGATTTTCCAACAGGTTATGCAAAACTATTGTGCTGAATGTCAAATTTCCCAGTGTATTAGTTGCTGGTGACATTGTGAGCATTCATACAATCAGAGCATACAAAGTGCCTGTGCTCACCACAAACAAATCCCCCACATTTTCTGCAAGTGGTTGTCACTTTTTTTGTCCTTTTTCCAAGGGCAGATTATGCATCTGTCATGCTGCTTTCTTGTCTTGTGTGTAGTTGCAAGTGATGCAGCAGAAGGACTTTTTGTCAACTTGTTGCTTTTTGACTTGCTGCCGTCCTTGGATTCTGACTGAGGAGAGGATGGTTCTGGAAGACCTTTCCTGGTTTGTATTGATTTGTCGTGGTCCAAGTTAGCAATGGAAATGGAGATTGTGTCCTTCAAATAATGGGACAGTGCTGGGGTTTCCTGTCTTCTAAACAGTTGAGCTTGGGCTAGACCAGATGCAACAGCTCTTATGAAATGAGATCTTCAATCCTTTCTACTCAGGGGATGATTTGGGAACTTGTTTTTAAAGATAATATGGGCAGCCAAACATGACACATCCACAATATTAAAAAACTATGCTATGGGCCACCTTTGTGATATTCTCTTGCATGATTATTTGTGGACCTTCTGATCCATCCCATCCACTCCTCCTTTGATCAAGTTGTAATGCAGAACAATATCAGGCTTCTTCTTCTCATGTTCAGATACAGCTTTGTCTGAGTGCATAGTGCTCAACAGTGTGACAACTTTGTTTTTCTTTGATTTATAGGAAACCACGGTGGCTTTCTCCTGAAATGCAAATCGTGATGTGTACTGCTTGTCTTTTGAAAACGAGTGATGCCTCAGGGGCTCTGGGATACATTTCTTATCTTTCCTGACAGTGCCAACACAAGTGAGACTTTCTTTCAACAAATGTTGAGTGAGTTTGAATGGAGTAAAGAAGTTATCAAAGGTAACATTTCTGCCACTCCTATAGTATGGTTCAATCAGTTTTCTGACATAGTTCTTTCAGTGGTCCTTTCCTGGCAGTTGACCAACCTTGCCCAAGTAAGGCAGAACTCTGAGGGGATAGCTAGTGTCAGATTCACATAACCAGTAAATATTGAGACCATATTTGTCTGGTTTCCTGGGAATGTATATCCGAAACTTGCATCACCTTCGGAATGGTACAAGCTGCTCGTCAATTATCAGGAAAGAACCAGGAGTGTATTGTCTTTTCAGAGATCTTTCAAAGCGATCCCAAAACTCACGAATGAGGGTCTTTCTCTTTACTGGCAGATCACATTTTCTTGAGATCAAAATGCAAACAAGCTAGCAATGTCACCAGTCTATTGTACCCAAAGAGTGATCTCACAAACCCTGATCCCCAGAACTCATGGAACACTAATTTCAAATCAATCATGCCCTGCTTCACGGAACCTAGACTAAGAAGCGTAGCTAGAAAAGCCTGTATTTCTACTCTATCAGTGTCTACCAATTCACTCTTTTTTTTTCGCCAAAGGCCATGCGACCACCCTTTGGCTTGTTTGTGCATTCAATAATTATATTCAAAATGTCATTGTCTAAAAACAGTTCAGTCGCTTCCACTGGTGTGATAAGTATGTACTGCGACGCTGTCGAACAATGTTTCTGATTGTATTTTCATGCTAGCAGGCTCATCATAAAACCATTCAGCTTCGTCTCTGGAAACCATTTTGAGCCATGACAATGGTGCCATTGACTTCCAATTTCACAGCAAAAAGTGTGGAAGCTTCAATATTTCAATGGAGGATGATGCAAGATTGCAAGTCTGATTCAAACCACACAGAGGTACGAAAGCTGGAAGTGAAACTCTCCAGTTGTAGAAAACACAAAAGGTGATCAATTTATCAGGGGAAAGAACTGTTATAAAACTACACAGAGAACGGACATCACTGTAATAATACAATTCAAGTAGGCTGCCACTATGTACATTATAATAGATGTAAAATGTCTGGGTGATTAGTCACCCATGTATTGGGAAAAGGTATTTTTGCTATATAAAAAGTCAGGGTGACTGGTCACCCACGAGTGGGGAATATGGCTATGAAATTTTACACACCCGCACAAAAAAACATTTTGAAAGATATCGCTAACATCTTGTAATATCTTATGTATCCTAACTCTCTTGAGGCATATCTAAGTGGAAAAGTCATTTGATGCTATAATGTTAACAAAATCTAATTTCAAATACCCTAGTGGGTGACCAGTCACCCAGGAGTTGGGGTGAGGGTTAATAACTCAATAGCATTGGGATATTGCTTTGTAATTTTAAATGACATTCATAATTTTTCTTATTTTTTCCATCATGTAACAAGTTTTATAATTGCTACACCACAACATTGATGCTGTTATTCTCATTACCTATCAAGGATAACCATTGATTAGCTTATACAAAAATATGCAAGCAGAAGCATGTTATGAGTATTTTCCATAATATAATACTTTTTTCTAATGTTTTCTCTGTCAGGTTTGATGGCAGAAATTTTTTCATGTATTTATAAATAGAGACATCTTCTATTTTAATCCCTTGTATATCCTTTATAGTAAAGTTGAGGGAAAAATGCAAATCTATAACAATTTTTTGATACTTGCCAATTGAATGTCAACACTTTTTTTTCCACCCTCTAAGATATTGCAGTTCTTGTTTTGAAAATTTTTAAAATTAATTGTTCTATCAACATACTTAAATAATATACAACAGCAACTAATTACAAAGCTTATTTAAAGAGATTTAAAGGCTCAAAATCTGACCAGAATGCTCTTTATGAATAATTATGTTAAACCATTGCGAAAAAAAATCTTGGAAGTTTTTATCCTCGTCTTTCTTAGGTGCCTACAATTTTTTTTAAAATGACTATTTTTCCAATGCTCAGTCTTATCCATGAAGCTTATGTGAAACCTTTCCTTTTTATGACAGAAATTTACTAGATCACATGAAATTTAAGCCTGTGAAAGAGCAATGGTTCGATGGAATTGCATTTGTGGGAACAGCCCATTGTAAAGGAGAGACTGAACCTGGCAAATACTGTGGCTATAAAATTGGCAAACTTCTGACACACAAAGGTTGTCCTTTTGTCACCCTAGGTTGTGATAAACTTTTATTCCTGAGAGATAATGAAAAACGACCTGATCCCAAAATCAAACAGTGGAAAGAAGTGGGATACTTTATTGAAGAACTCACATCTGAACAGCTGCACGAATATGCCACAGAGTAAGTCTTTGTATGTAGAGGTGTTAAAGGCATGTTTTTGAAACGTTCTTTGACAAGCTACTATTTTCAGAAAAAAGAAACAAAAAAAGAACTTAAGAATTAAGATGTACTCTCAGCACAAACATTCATTTAAATAGAAAGTTAAAAGTAACCAAAGAAAATGATATCTATAGAAACAACTAAATTTGAAAATTCATGTTCAAAACAAAGCATTATTTAGGACATGTTCTAAAGCTATATATGGCACTTAAAAAAAACTAACTTTTTGCATTAAATAAATTAATAAAACGATTTATTGGCACCCAATCCTGTACTGCCCACCTTGTAAAGATAGCCTGTGTACATCATGTTTTATTTTCTCTTAGCACTTCTTTAGCTTATGCAAGGCAACCAAATAAGGAATAGCTTAAACAACTGAAAAAAAATCAATGATTGATTTAAATTTTAAGTACTTAACATGAATTTTATTTATTTGTTCATTATTTGACTAACTGAAAGCTGAATGAAATGTGTTTTGTTTGATGTATGCTTTTTCTGGTTTCTTCTCCTGCATTAGACAAGCTTTGTTTTTAAAACAAGTCTATTTTTTTTTGCCTTTTTTATATTTATGTTGAGACCACATTCCCCACCCCCAAAAAAATAAATCCTCCTTTTGCCCTCCGTGTAACAGCAGAATGGTTGTGTGTACTGTAAACACAGCCGTTTATAAGGCCTCTTGAACGGTTTATAGCTTGAAACAATAAATACTATAAATTTTATTTTTTAACCTTAAACTCAAACTCTATAACAGTCATAACATTCATTGTTTTTAGCTGTTGCTTATTTTAATAGTTTTGACTTTTTGGGAAAAGAGGAAGGAATGTGAAAAAAAAGTCTTAAAAATTAATGAATGGCTTTTGAGTTCCGCTTCCTACCGCACCCTATTGTTTCTGATTCTTTGATAAATGTTTGATTAATATTTACTATATTGAAGCATGGCGTTGGTGATTAAACATTTAAATAAACTCATTCAACTTAAATTAAGATAGTTAAGACCAATGTAACGTAAGTTACTAGATATTAAGAGTACTCTAAAAACTGATCCACAGGACTAAAAGGATGTGGATGTGTCAAGTCAGTTTTCAAAACTACCAATAGAACTACTTGAGCACTACTGCTAATAAAGTTCCATAAATTAATATACCGAATTAAAGTAAAGATAAGTCTAAGAATATCCACAGTGAAGAGGGTGCAGTATCCAAGGGAGACAAAGTAAAGAGTCAAATGAAATTCAACAAGTCATTGGTAACAAGAACAAGACTGATATAGTTTCCAGCTTTACTTACAACACAAACAGGGCAAGGTACACACAAGATAATTGGCCATTCCCAAATAGATCTAATGTGGAAATTAGATGACAAGTGTCCGCTTTTGCTAAGGGCATGGGAACTAAGATCAGCACATTTCTATAGATACTGAGACACAACATCAGAAGTTACAGCATGATATTGGGGCTTATTGTTTAGATGAAAATGGAGGGTCTGTAGCGTGCAAGCCCAAGTAGATGAATATGTCAAATGGAGTTAAAGATACTTGCCATCGCAATTCAGGGCAAATTCTATGAGGCTATGTCTTATAGCATAACTAAACCCTCTGAATGTTCATTCCATTAATGACAAAACTTTATGCTCTCAAATAAATCTCCAGATTGTAGTCCATTTAAGTACACTAGTAACACAGAATGTTCTAGATATAATTAACTAGAAATTTACATACATTTTCAAAAGTGAAATCATCACCTCAGCTAAAAACTCTCACACACTAAATACTACTGACATGATAGAAAAATAAAAGCTTGAAAAACATAGCTTAAAAAGAAAGCTTAATCTTATCCTATATTTAATATAACTGCCAGAGTAGATGTTAAAATAAAATATTTATCACTCACACTATATCAAAGAACAGGATTCAAAACATAAAAGACATTCACTCATTAGCACAAAACCAACCTGAAAACTCCTTTACAAAAAATCTAATACAAGTAGTAACTAATTGATGGATAGTTCTGGAGTTAACAAGATTTTTTTGAAAGGATCTAGTTAGATTAAGTCATAAACCGGAATCAGAAGGCATCAAGCCAAACTAAGATGCCAATGGTTATTTCTTTTACTAAGAAAAACATAGTTAAGATTATGCCCAACTTTTCATAAAAGGGTTTATTTCACTGAGAAAACAAAGAAGGAGCAAAGAAGTTAGACGAAGCTAACAAGGTTCGACCTCTGCACTTGTGTAGCAATATTCATGAACAAAGTACCATACCTTACAAGATGAAACTGGTTCTATTGTAATAGAAACTAAGAGAGGGATATTGAACCTTTTTAATGAAACTCAACTAAAGGACGAATTTGTTAAAGGGAAGTGAAAATTTTTTATTATCCCTCAAAGGGAAATTAAAAAAAAATAAAGATAAATAGATTTTTTTACATAGCATCATTCAGAAGAATACTGTATAATTCCTATCACAAAGACGCCTAACTGTATTGTGTACTATACAACTAAAATTGCATAAAGGCTGCATAAATAAAATGAATAATAGTAACTAAAATAAGTCTTATATAAAAATGAAATTCTGTAGATATTTATACATAGAATAAAACACAGCTCCACTTCTAAGAGAAAGGGGTGCTTTTTTTGTTTTGACTGATAAAATCAAGTAAGATCTCAGCTCATAGTGTCAGGGCCAAGGCCATACCTACCGACTTGCTGCAGCTCTTAGATTTTTCTCATGGCCAATCCTTCATGTGGGTGAAAAGCAAGGCATGGTGAATAAATCAGTCTTTTTGTTTTTGAATTTAAAGAGCTGGCTAGTCATTTTTTTTTCTTTTTTTAATGTTCATTTTTTAGTACAAATCGACTTAACATTTTTTTATCCTTTGTGATTCAAGGGTAAAATAAACTGTTTTAGTATATTTTTTGTTATTAAAAAGAAAACTACGAGCTTTACCACATAATATAATCCTATTATATTCAATTATCATCAGAATTTTTAGGCCAGATTGTAGAGCAGCTTTCGCCAACTAAGATTCTTCTTTGACTGTGGACTCCAAAGAAAGGTTGTGAGAGCAAGCAGCCAGCAGGGAGCCACAAATGCAAGATACTTCATAATTAAGAAGCAAGTAATGGTAAAAAGATAAGAAAGCTTAATCCCTCCTAAGAATCTACATATTTGACTTTAATGAATAAGGTATTTACATATTTTTGCTGATCAGGATTGTTGGGAGGTGTTACTTTTGATCCGCCCTGTTCATGTAGAGCAATGCATTGAGCATTCTAAGGTAACTATGTTCACTAGAGCTAACAGTAATCAGGATAGAGTTTTATATCTGATCCAAAATATCTATATATCTCTTGGGCTATAGTTTTCTTTGTGATACTTTAATTATCATAATGTATAAAAGATGTACTAACCAAGATTTTGAGTAATCAAACACTCAATTATCAAATATTGGCGGATGAAAAGAAGACCTCGCTAAAAGTGTTAAGTTATCTACATGCATTAATTTGTGATAATTTCCTATACAGCTTTGTAAATTTGAATTCATTACATTGCTTTATGAGCATTGGTATTGTGCATTCTAACTCATCTCATATGTATTTTTGTTTAACTCCCTTGGATTAAAAGTTTTTTTTTTTTTTTTTTTTTTAATTTAAAAGGTATAAGAATTCAAATTTGGAAGAACGAAGACAATAATACTGGAGTTTTCACTTTATCAAGTGTTTGACATTTCTCTATGCTAAACATTATCGTGGAGTAATGAAAAAAATGTGCCATAAAACAGATGTGTCTAGTACACACTCAGTTTACATAGCCCTGAGTCTTTTGGCCCTCCTGATATATCTTCAATGCTGCAAGATGGTTAAAAAAGAGCTAATTTTGAACAAATTGAAAACAAACTAAGAACAAGTTGATATTGAAATCTCCACGTTAGATCATGACTTTGTAATATCAAAACATTTGATGTTGTTGATAGGAAAGAAAACCTGCTTAATTTATGGACATGAGAGAGTGCTGGCCTTTCTAGGTGCTTTATAAGAGATGGTCGATTTTCAATGTAATCATGGAAGATTGTAATGTAAATGGTATCAATAAAGTGGACGGCAGCATATTTATGTTTTGCTTATTTAATCTTTTTGTTTTCAGCACAAGCAATCTAAATATATACATATATATAATATATATATATATATATATATATATATATAATTTTTTTTTTTAATATTATAATTATTTAATAGTAGTACAATGTAAACCTTTTTCCAATTTTTATTTCAGTAGCATTTCCTGTAAATTCATACTCTAAAACCTTCTCATGAATACTTTAGATATATTTAAAACTAAAAGTCATTTAATTTTTTTTCTTCAATGCACCATCATTTTTTTAATGTTGTTTTTCTTCATAAATGTGAAAAGAGTTTAGGGAACCATCAATTTTTCATTCAGTCTATCTAGTTCATTTAAACTTTCAAATGATAATATAGGGCGGGTAGCATTGTTTTAAATTGATTAAAATTTCTAACAGAGCCAACAGCTTTATTCTGAGATAGAAAATACGTTGTGAATTTTCATGAACTTTCATATCTATTTGACAAATCTTATTCCCTTATAGGGTGATGAATCTTTCAATATCAGAGGTCATATGATAAATAGAAGTTAAACGATTGGTGCAGTATTTCTATTTTTATCCAAACATGATACATGTATTGGAATGCTTTACTGGCATCTCCTCCTCAAGCCATTATTTAGCAACTATAGTTTGTTCAGAGCAGTGTAGATAGGCTTATCATGAAATCAAAGAAATGCAATCACATAAGTCTTATTCTTCCTAACCTACACTGGCTGCCTGTTCTTGTGACAATGTCTTAATCCAATGGCCTCAACTCATCTCTATGCCTGTCTTAAAGTATTTGTACCCAGAGGACATCTTAGATTGTCACCTAACAATGGTAACCAAAACGTACCGCTACAAATTTTTAAGTATAAGTTCTTTTTTTTTTTGTTTGAATATTAAATATTCTTTCAAAAGCAATCAATTAAAGAAGAATATTCATTTTCACAAATGTTCAAACATATTCTGATGTAACACATGTTTGGCAATGTTGACATTTTGAAATTTTTTATGCCATACCAAAATGTTTTATCGTTTATGATACATTTAATTCATTCATTTAAGATATTTTCATCTTATTGTTGCTAGTCTGGCCCATTTAATTGCAATTGTAAAAGACATTGAGCATGCTTCGTCATGGAAGTATTAAAAGGTAATTTATCAAGATTGTAATAATAATAATAATAATAATAAGAAGAAGAAGAAGAAGAAGAAGAAGAAGAAGAAGAAGAAGAAGAAGAAGAAGAAGAAGAAGAAGAAGAAGAAGAAGAAGAAGAAGAAGAAGAAGAAGAAGGAGAAGGAGAAGAAGAAGAAGAAGAAGAAGAAATATACATCGTTGTGTTACTGCTAATCCACCTAAATCTTTTGCCTTACTCCCATCAACTTTTTAAACTACCTCTTTTCATCTTTATGTTAAGTAATTTGCTTCCAGGTAATGCTCTCATGTTTCATGACATTTTTTTTTTACTTAATCACCTTTAGTCTATTTGCAAAATACACAATTTTATTATACATGTACATTTTATATAGTATTGTGGGATGAGATAAATTTAAAGGGGGGGGGGGAGGGGGGGCAGTTAGAATAAAGGATGATTTGCATATGTTTTCATGACTAATTTAAAGATTTTTTTTAGTATGACAAGTTTGCCTCAATTTGATTTATAAAAAACACTTAAGATAGTTTTGCTGACATTTGCATTTTTAAATGTTTAATAAAGCTTGGTGTAAAATTTTTGCCTCTACATTTTTGTTGTGATGCTTGAAAATAGTCAAATAAGTGGGGAAAAAGTTGGAGGTGGGAAGGGAGAGAGGGAGAAAGAGTAAGTGAAGGAACACATGAGAGAGAGAGAAAAGAAGAGAGAGAGAGAGGTGTGCACCACTTATTTTGTAAAATTGCATTGGATACCCTCTACAGAGTTTTTATAAGATTTGAGTTTGAAAGGCAATTTTGTGAACAAAAAAGTATTGGAAGTTCTGAAATATAATCCCCATTTATTATAACAAGTCTTTATTGGGGAGTTTCACTGCAATGAAGATCTCTTCGTGTCCACTATCCAGTTAATTTGGCTGATTTTGTCACTATATGATAATCGTGCAATTTCTCTTACCAGGCATCTTCTGAAAAAAAAGCCCCCCTCCCTCACCAAAGTTAATAGAAAGAGGCATAGAGGGTAGAAAGATTTTTCTCTTTGAATATGGCAAGTATCAGCGGACCAGTGTCGACTGCATACTGCAATACATGTATATAATCAGTCACTTCCACAACTTTGTTAGGGAGACTCAAATTCCATTTTTGACATTCAGTTGGCGCCTTCTGAAAACCATAATAATTAACGTTTCACCTTCTTGGCCTTCCTGCGCACCACATCACTTTTACAGTTTATAACAGTGCACTTTATTCCCCTAAATATAAATGAATACTCGGGGAAATTAATATTGGCACCGAGACATCATAAAATGAAACATAATAAACTTAAAGCATTTAAAAGTCACCTTGAGCTATCCCCAAACTAATCAACAAGCAGCTTTACTTTTTGCATAAACTTAAAATAAATCATTTACTAAAAACTAGAAATTCGTTTTCTTTTATTCACGGTCATCATTGAAAGGGGAATCATTCCTATCCTTGAAAGACAAAAACAGACAGGAATAATCCCTACAGTTGAATGACTAAAACAGACAAACTTTAGTCAGAAAGTTGAAAAAAATGTACAGAAAGCCCTGCCGAAACTCGATTTACTTACTGTGAAAATTCCAATTAATAAAGCAGAAAACATTCTCGTAGACAAGACTCACCTGAAATTTTTAGTTTCAGGAGCAATTCAACCTAAAGCACAGACTTAATGGAAATCATTCGCTCCTTCCAGTTAAAATCTTATCAGAAGTTGCAGGCCCCTAAATTTATACTTTAGTTTATTATGTTTCATTCTCGAAAAAACTTAAAATCTTGTGAGCCCAGTATTCAAAGCTTTAGACTTTGTTAACCACATCCAATTAATTGGTCATAGATCAATAATAATATGAAAAAAAACCTTATAGTGTTCTCACTATATATAAATATATATATATATATATATATATATATGACTAAATCTAGGTCTAAGTAAACTAGTAAAATATACTCACCTTTGTGACTTCAGCTTGTCTTGAAGTTGGTTGTCTTGGCTGTGGCAGGAGCAGTGGGAATCATACGTCCACTGCCTGCCAAGATCCAAAACCAACTCTGTTCCCAGGATTTGCAGCCTCCTTACCTCCTCTCTTGCTCTCGCCACTCCCAGCCAGACATTGTCCTGATCAGATAACCTTTTCACACTTCAGTTCCCCCTCCCTAGATGTTGCTGCCCTCCTACCCTAGTCTATACTTAGATGTTGCCAATACCACATTCACCACACTCTTCCCCCCTTTAATGGCATTAGCACCCTTTTCTGGAAGTTTTAAATTTCCTCTTGTGATACACATTTCTCTTTCAGAACATCCTTAAAGGTACTGAATGATACATGTTGCTTACCCCTCTCCTCGCCTTACCAAACACCTCAGGTTGTGTCTTTATAATGGGTCAATCCCTCAGTGCCGAGATTCTGCACCGTGGAGTCTTCGGATGTCATATGTTCTTGTCCCGTGACAGTATATCTGTAATACTGTTCACATCGACTAGCTGCGCTGCACCGTTGCACGTGCAGTGTTGCACCACCCACTCGCTGTCTAGCAGCCAGATTTACGTGCTATGTCGCACCACCCACTTGCTGCCTTGCAGCCAGATTCATGTGTGATGTCGCACCACCCACTTGCTGCCTTGCAGCCAGATTCATGTGCCATGTCGCACCACCCACTTGCTGCCTTGCAGCCAGATTCATGTGCGATGTCGCCACTCCCAGCCAGACATTGTCCTGATCAGATAACCTTTTCACACTTCAGTTCCCCCTCCCTAGATGTTGCTGCCCTCCTACCCTAGTCTATACTTAGATGTTGCCAATACCACATTCACCACACTCTTCCCCCCTTTAATGGCATTAGCACCCTTTTCTGGAAGTTTTAAATTTCCTCTTGTGATACACATTTCTCTTTCAGAACATCCTTAAAGGTACTGAATGATACATGTTGCTTACCCCTCTCCTCGCCTTACCAAACACCTCAGGTTGTGTCTTTATAATGGGTCAATCCCTCAGTGCCGAGATTCTGCACCGTGGAGTCTTCGGATGTCATATGTTCTTGTCCCGTGACAGTATATCTGTAATGCTGTTCACATCGACTAGCTGCGCTGCACCGTTGCACGTGCAGTGTTGCACCACCCACTCGCTGTCTAGCAGCCAGATTTACGTGCTATGTCGCACCACCCACTTGCTGCCTTGCAGCCAGATTCATGTGTGATGTCGCACCACCCACTTGCTGCCTTGCAGCCAGATTCATGTGCCATGTCGCACCACCCACTTGCTGCCTTGCAGCCAGATTCATGTGCGATGTCGCACCACCCACTTACTGCCTTGCAGCCAGATTCATGTGCGATGTTGCACCTCCCACCTGCCTCCAAGCCTTGAAACTGTTCAAAGATTACTGTTAATTTCCATGTCGAAGAGGTGACCATGATTTGTCATGATGCCTGACTGAAAGGGGAATTAATGCAGTTTTAATAACATAATCTTGACTATGGATATGAAATTTTCTTCTTTCCCACAGAGGGTCCTTTTTCTTGCCTCTTTTAGAGCAAGAAGGTGTATTTAGGACTGGGTATAGGACCTCTTGCCCAGTCCTGTCTAGTTTAAAGGTTTGCTGTCGTTGAAGGTTACATGCTTTTCTACATGAGGACAATTTATTTGTTTATGTCCCATCTCCCCACAGTTAAAACAACCTCTTGGTGATGCTGACCTTGATCTTGAAATGCTAGAAGCCCTCCCCGATGATGAATTTTGTTCGTGTGAGCACTCCCTGCATAGTTCCTCTAACCCAATCCTATTCACCTCAGTTGCTGTGTGAAGTTCCCCTATTTCTTTCTTCACTCCCCCAATCTCTATGACAAGCTGCTTTATTCTTGAAATTATTTTCTCCACTGAATCAGCCACTAAATTCTCCAGCTTACCCAATCGTTGTTCGATGAGTTGAACAGTATCAGTTTTGTTTCCTTCTGCTTGGACACACACTTGAGGTGGAGTGCGTTTACAATTACTTGCCTCTCTCTCACATCCTGTGTCTTCTCTAATACTGCCATAAGTTTCAAGGGTCCTATTTTGATGCCCATATCCCACTTGATAAACTTTGGGGTTTGGCTCCCATTGTCCATACAATTCTGGATCTCTCCAATACTCTCTATCAGCATATCCTAGCCCTGTTTTGGATGCTTCAACAATGTGTTGTAATCATTCTATTTGTTCTATTGCCTCCCCCAAGGTTTCAGGTAGTCCCTGTTCATATACTTTCACCCCAGTTCTTCTATCCCTACATCCTAGACAAAAACGCATTACCACCATAACATACAGTACTTGTGGTGAGCCTTGCCCAGATGTCACTGCCTTCCTTGCTAGATCACACAGCCTATCTGCCCATTCATATAAGGTCTCTTCCCTCTCCTGCACTGCATTCTGCAACCGTAGGTATGCTATTTCACATCTAATTTCTGCCCCGAACCTAACTTTCATTTGCCGCATCAGATCTCTAAAACTCATGTCTGGATTTGACTCCTCCAAACTCACTGCATAATTCAGTGCCCTTCCCCTTAAAGTGTAGAAAAGCAATCTTTTGCAATCCTGTGGGCCCAAGTCCATATTCTCAATATACATTTCTAACTGGAATGTATAGCTTTTTCATTCCCCTTGAATGACCTCCTCACCACTAAATAAAGCTGCTTGGGTATGTGTGATCTCCAATGACTTACCTCCTCTCTTGCTCTCGCCACTCCCAGCCAGACATTGTCCTGATCAGATAACCTTTTCACACTTCAGTTCCCCCTCCCTAGATGTTGCTGCCCTCCTACCCTAGTCTATACTTAGATACCAATACCACATTCACCACACTCTGTTAATTAGTTTTGACGGTACAAGGCAAATAATGTTAGTTGATACCGATAATATTTTAATTACTGGAAAAGGGTAAGTAAAAAAATGAAATCTTTATAGGGAGGAACGATCGCTCAGCCGGATAGAGATACCCTACAAAACTGGGGCGCACAAAAGCCATTATTGTCACCCGAAAGAAGTAGGTGATCAAGGTTCCGATTTTTTTTCTTTTTAGTTTCAATTTCGACATAGCATTAATTTCGATCTAGTTTCACTTTCTGTAAACATTTTTCTAGGAAAACATGCTGCATTTCGAATTGAGGCAAGACATAGATCAGCCTAGAAGAAGATCATTCCATGACGTTATTTTGTTTAATTTCAACGTTGAAATGGGTATGTATCAACATGATTATAGATTTTCTACATTTATATCTAGCATCTATATCCAGATAGTAAAACAGGACCGAAGACTTGCAAAAGCTGAAATAGATCAATTCTGGATCGCAAGAACTAGATCTAGCACCAATTTTTGTGCTTTGACTTTGTCCATCTGCATGTATCTCAAATACATGTTCACTTATTTATTTTTTAATTGTTATAGGCAAATGGACTAAGTTGTAGACATTAATAATAGTAATAATGATAATAATAATAATAATAATAATAATAATAATAATAATAATAATAATAATAATAATAATAATAATAATAATAGTAATAACAATAATAATAATGACAGCAATAACAACAAAATTTTATACATTTAGACCTATATTAATTTCATGGGATCTAATTTATTTATTCTATTAAATGAAAATTGAACCCTTTCAACTCTGCAGTTGTGAGTCCATAATTATGCTATTATAACTATTATCTCTCTCTCTCCTTCTCGCTCGTATAAGAAAATCAACCATAAACCTATATCTAGCTCAAGACTGACAAATAAGACAAAAGACGTGAAAAAAGAAAAGGATATATGTCTCCCTCTCAATCCTAATACCATTAATTGGAACAGCCATTAGTTAAAACACTTAGACCGTAAAATTTATCCAAAACAAAGAAAGTATGGTCTATAGCAGCAATTCAATATTTTTATTTGCCTTGTTATTTTTTTTTTCAGCATCAAAAGCAGTGCCAATATGCCTTAATATAACACAGGAGCAGTTGGAAATGCCAGTGTGGCATCAGATACAAAATAATGGATTTCTTGATCCAGGTGACTTTGAGATAAGATATGCTTCAACAGTTGATGATATGAGCAACCTCAGTCTTGAAGATAATTTTTCTGATGAGGAGAATGAACTTCAAGGTATTTATTTACAGAACAACTTTTTAAACTTCCAGAGGAAAAATATGAGACAACTACGTCG
Source organism: Elysia crispata (assembly GCA_033675545.1). Taxonomy (NCBI): domain Eukaryota; kingdom Metazoa; phylum Mollusca; class Gastropoda; family Plakobranchidae; genus Elysia; species Elysia crispata. Next base: position 363,898 of record JAWDGP010000612.1, on the reverse strand, counting down.
AGCCAGAAAAAAAATCAGGAATCTTATATATTGAGTCTATTGCCCCTTGTTAGACTTAAAGTGAAATCCATGTAATTTCATTTTCACCAATTAGGTGTAAGAAAAAAAAATATAAAAATTAAAGCCCAACTTTCCTTATCTTCAGATTTATTATACAGTGGAATCCGCTTAAAATTAACACTTAGGAACCAAGAAAAAAAGAAGTGTCTCCAATCCCTTACTTATAGTTATTACTGTAGCTATTTAGGCAAAGAGAAAACCACACTAAGTCTGAAAAGAGGTTTAAACAACTTGATGTACCACTTGATCTAACACAAACAACACAAAATATCCGTATTGGGACCATCCTTACTTTGATTTTGTTTTCACCATGAAAAAAATAATGGCCTGAAAATAAAATGCTTAGTATTATTGGAGGCCCTAAAAAGGATGCTACTGGTTAAGGCGAGCAGCTGTGGCGAGAAAACAGTACACTGTTTGCCACAAATGATGTGAACCAATGATAAGTTAGGTATAGATCTAGACACACCCAGCCTCCATCCCGGCCACATCCTATGCACCCTTCTTTGCTACTGACTGTAATAGGTTTACTAACAAAGAGCTATGCCCCACCCGTGCAGCCCGCTTTTATGGGTTTCACCTTTTTCTATCCACCACAAGGTGTTTGACCTAAAGCAAAAAAAGTCCCCGAGCCGTTGACTTTTTCAGAAAATCAGTTACTTAAACGAAGATGGAAAAAAAACGTGACTGCAGTGTGGTGGTGTTGACTTCAAGCGAAAGTTGTTTCTAAGCGAGTTGAGTTAAATTGGGTTTCACTGTATTAGAATTAATTTCTGATAAGACCATCAATGAACAATTTTTGTTTTTAATAAAGTCTATTATAGTCTAGCTAGCTCTCTATATTTATCAGGACCCTGTGACTGAATATATCCCTTGATGCTTTACAGTGAGCTTGTTTGTTTTTTTTTGTGTGAGTGATTTTTTTATCCTGGAAAATTGCAGTAGTTTATAAGTGACAAGCATGATTGCACATTCAAATGAACAGGTGGGGAAGACCATTTAAGTAATTCAAACTTAGCAAAATTAAGACAAATCATTCAGAGCCATACAGCTGCACTGAAGAAAATCAAACTTTACAATAATGAAGAGGTGGAGAAGACTAATACAATAGAGAAAAGAAAACTTTACAACAACATATTTTCCAGAGCCACTCATAGTAGAGTTTTAAAACACATAGAATCTTGAAAGATTGGAACTCTTCCCATATTGTCATGAAGAAATTCTTTAAATGAAAGAGAGATCCAAAAATAAATTTCTCTACTTGTGAGTCCATAATAAAAATATATAAATCTGGATGCAACCTTTTAAGCAGCCTTTCTTTCCGTTTATCTCTCCACCATGACCACAATCTGGTTCTGAAGACCTGTTACAAATACAATGTAGTGTTACCTGACCTTATGCGGTGAAAAAATGCTCTCCAATTGTTATATATCTTAGAGCGTTCTTTCTTGGTTTCGATATTCAAATAGCGTTAAGAGTTATGCCTCTTTTGTTGCCATAGAAATAGGAAGTAGCAACCGAGTGACGAAATAAAGAATGGCTGAACTCAACCGTCTTGTCCGTGTGCTGGAGCGATTCTAAAACATAACAAATGGCGACGAGGATGTCAAACCTAGGCTCAATTGAAGCATTTATACCAGAAAACGACTGGTCAGAATATGAAGAAAGGTTGGAAGCCTTCTTCATTGCAAACGACGTTCCAGACAAAAAAAAGGTACACGTTACGATCTCTTTGCTAGGTAGACAAGCATACTCGACGCTCAGGGATCTTTGCCTTCCAAGCTCTCCTTCGACAAAAACATTCGATGAAATATATGCTCTCTGAAGAAATCACTATCAACCAAAAGTAACAGTTGTTGCAGAAAGCTACAAATTCTACCAAACTGTACAGTTAGAAACAGAAAACATTGCAGAATTTGCATCCAAAGTTAAGAGAGCAAGTGCCAAGTGTGATTTTGGTACACATTTACCAAGAGCATTGAGAGATCAGTTTGTCATTGGAGTAAAAAATCAGGCAACCAAGAAAAAATTGTTATCAGAAGATAAAACATTCGAAGATTGTCAAAAAATAGCTATTGCTGATGAAACTGCAGACAGGGAGGCAAAATGCATTGAAAATGAAAATCTACTGGCTACACCAGTCAACAAAATCTACACAAACAAAAGTGAACCAAGGAAAAGACAGGTTTTGATGCCACAACATAAACAGTTCAATTGTTACAGATGTGGATCGTCTCAACACGGTGCAAATACATGCAAATACATCAAATCCATCTGTCATTACTGCCACAAGCCAGGTCATTTGGAATCAGTTTGTTTTAAAAAACAACGGGATGAAAAACAGAAAAAAATACATCTTGTAGATACTCAAATGCAAGAAGACAGCAATATGTTTGAAGTTGGGGACATACAAAACATTACTACACACACAATGTACCATGTACACTCAACATCTACAGCAAATGACTCACATGAAAACTTCAAGGTAACAGTGGGTGTACAAGTCACTCCTATCACAATGGAAATTGATACAGGAAGTTCAGTGACACTGATCACAAAAGCAGACTTTCTGAAAACGATTGACACATGTGATACACTGAAAACCCCTTCAGTGATACTCAAAGGATATGGAGGAAACAAGATAAAGTGCATTGGAGAAAAAGAGATGAAGATACAAAAAGGAGAACAGGAAGATGTTTGCATTATGAGAGTAGTAGATGTTGATGGGCCTTCATTGCTGAGGAGGGACATCATGACAAAATTTACTTTACCTTGGAAAACAATTTTCAAGATTACACGCACTGAAGCAGACATCATCAGTCAGTACCCTAAACTGTTTGAGAAAGGACTTGGCAAATTAAAAGACACACAAGTCTCTCTGCATGTTTGTGATGAATCTCCAATATTTCAGAAAGCAAGGCCAGTACCCTTGGTGATAAGGGACAAATATGAAGCAGCACTGAACAAACTGGTAGAAGAAGACATCATTGAAAAAGTCAATCACTCTGAATGGGCATCACCCATTGTCCCTGTCATCAAACCAGACGGGTCTATTAGAATGTGCGCAGACTACTCAGGCACTATCAATAAATTCTGTAATCAATACCCCATTCCCAGTCTTGAAGATATTCTGAATGAGGGTGCTGGTGGAAAAAGATTTACCGAACTGGATTTGTCCCAGGCTTATCATCAACTTGAACTCACACCAGAAAGCAGAAAATTCACCACAATAAATACACCTAAGGATCTTTTTCAATACAAAAGACTCCCATATGGAGTCAATGCTGCAGCACAGCTGTTCCAAAGGACAATAGAGGGTGTTCTCACTGACTGCAAAGGAGCGAAAGCTTACATGGATGATGTGCTGGTGTCAGGAGATATGGATGAAACACATCTTAAAAATCTACACAAAGTTCTCACAACTCTTCAAAACAAAGGACTCAAACTGAAAAAAGAAAAGTTTGAGTACAGACTGGAGAAAGTTGAATATTTGGGATATACCATTTCAGAAAAAGGAATTTCACCTTCACTAGAAAAAGTACAAGACATCAAAACAATGTCAGCACCAACAAATAAAGCGGAGCTGCTTTCTTTCATAGGCTTTGCAAACTTTCTCAGGCGATTTGTGCCACACTTTGCAGAAATCATGGCTCCATTGTATGCTCTACTGAAGAAGGATGTCAGGTGGAAATGGACAGATGTAGAAGAGAAGACATTCAATATCATGAAAGACAAAATATCAGAGCAAACAATACTACAACATTACAGTCTTCACAACAAACTGATTCTTCAAACAGATGCATCACCAATAGACATAGGGGCTGTTCTACTTCAACCAGCAGAAGATGGTAAGCTGCTTCCAGTTTCACACGCTTCAAGAATTCTACAACCTGCAGAGCGAAATTATTCACAACTGGACAGGGAAGCACTTGCAGTGATTTTTGGTGTGACAAAGTTCAAGCAATACCTTCTGGGAAGGCATTTCACACTCTTGACTGATCACAAACCCCTGGTATCTTTGTTTGACCCCAAGAAGTCAGTGCCTCAGCTGAGTTCTGCAAGAGTCAAGAGATGGGCTCTTCTCCTTGCTGCATATGATTATGACATTAAGCATATCCCGGGCAAAGAAAACTGTGCTGCAGACTTTTTGTCAAGAAAACCAGGACATAGAAAACCGTCAGAAGAACAAGTACCAGTCCAAGTTTTACTGATACAGGAAGAACAGATCATCAACAGTAAAACAGTCAAAGAAGAAACAGCAAAAGATACAATATTGTCAAAGGTACTAAAATTTACAAAAGACGGATGGAGTACACAACCTGATGAAAGCATGATACCTTATTTCAGGAAGCGTTTGGAGATCACAGTCGAAGATGATATTCTGATGTGGGATTCAAGAGTCATCTTACCAAAATCTCTACAAGAGTTGTTGTTAAAGGACTTGCACGCTGAACATCAAGGTATGGTCAAGATGAAACAACTGGCCAGGAGATATATGTGGTGGCCAAATATTGACAAAGATATAGAACAAATTGTTAGAGCTTGTGAAATGTGCCAGGAAAATGCAAAGTCACCTACATCTGCAACAACAGCCTCGTGGTCATGGCCCATGGGGCCATGGAAACGTCTTCACTTGGATTTTGCAGGTCCATTTCTTGGAAAAATGTTCCTTGTGACAGTGGATGCTTTCTCAAAATTCCTGGACATAATACCTATGAGTCAAGCTACATCTGCAGCAACAATCCAAGCCTTGCGACGTTTGTTCAGCTTCTTTGGGCTACCAGAACATATAGTGACTGACAATGGTTCTCAGTTCACGAGTGAGGAATTCAAAACTTTCCTGTCAAAGAATGACATTTTTCATACCACTACGGCTCCAGGTCATCCTGCAACAAATGGCATGGCAGAGAGATATGTTGGACATTTCAAAACTTCCATGAAGAAAATGGGAGACAAACAAGAGGATCTTCAGGTAAAGCTGGACAGATTTTTTTTTACAAACAGAACAACACCAAATGCATCAGACAGATCTCCAGCTGAGCTCCTAATGAACAGGCAACCACGAATAAGGTATGCTGCACTGAAGGCATCACAGACTCAACAACAGGTCAAGACTTTTGAGAAGAATTTAGACAAGAATCCAAACTTTGAAACAGGACAGGCAGTTTTTGCACTCAACTTTGGCAAAGGATCAAAATGGATTCCAGGTGTCATTACAAAAACATTGAGTCCCAGAAACTTTGAAGTACAAGTGGGAGATGTCATCTGGAAACGTCATCAAGATCAAATACGACCGAGGCATATTCCTTTGAAGGAACCTCATCCACAGGGTCATGGCAGAGAGACGGGACCACCACGCATCTCTGGGACTGGTGTTTCTCAGCCTCCTGAAAACAGACAGACACAACCACAGCAAGTCCCCAGGAATACTGTCCGTCACACTGCGCCTGACAGAGAAAGCAGAGAAACGGATCTGACCATGGTTACTGCAAATCCAGAAACAGTGAATCCTGAAGATAACTGCAGAGACTGTGAACTAGAGCAACTAGACAAAAGAAATAACATAGAAACTGGACAATCAGCCGCAGTCACAGGATACAGGGAAAATCAAACACATCTGAGACACTCAGAAAGGTCCAGAAAGAAACCAGAAAGACTCATAGAAAACATATAAAAATCAGCAAGCTATCATATCCCTGAAAAATGAAAAATTTTATAATGTACAGCTACTATGCATTAGTATAGGTTCTAATTGTGCACAGTGCACAGGCAATTTATGGATAAAACTGCCTATTTCTTACAAATGCGTACTTTGTTATAGTTAGATGTGTTACAGACACATGTACACACACACACACACACAAACTGTAACAGTACCATGTCAATAATTTCTTAAATCAGAATGGGGGGAATATTGTTATATATCTTAGAGCGTTCTTTCTTGGTTTCGATATTCAAATAGCTTTAAGAGTTATGCCTCTTTTGTTACCATAGAAATAGGAAGTAGCAACCGAGTGACGAAATAAAGAATGGCTGAACTCGACCGTCTTGTCCGTATGCTGGAGCGATTCTAAAACATAACACCAAAACAAAGTAAAAATGTGCAATTGCTCGTACAATATTACAAAGAAAAAGAAATGAAGGCCCCAGATTAAAAGAAAAAAAATTATTGGGTCACCCTAGGTCTGGTCTGTCTAAGTCGTTCAAGACAAATCAAGTGTGGCAAGTTAATGGCTTTACTGAAATATTTTTACGGTTTCTTATTGACAATTAGTGGGTATTGTAAATATCTTAGATATGTAACAGTATAGAAGTACGAAACACATGCAAACCAGGCAGAAGTGGTGTTTACATTGGCAACCGCCGCTGTGAGAAAAAAGGTGATGATAACAGTTACTCTTAAAGTACTGACCAACTCTGGCCTGGCAGTGTCTCACAAACTTTTCATTGATGACCTATGCATTAAGTCAAAAAAACTCTATTGGTGAAGTTGCAACAAAAGCTTAATCATCTGAATCACATGATAATCAAATGTAATGTTTTCCAACAAAACCAGTAAGCCTACATTATGAAAAACAACAGCAAGAACAATAGTAATATAGGAGGAGGAGTTTAAAAAGGCTTTTGAGGATCTGAAATTGTTCATGAAACATTTCAAACTTAATTGTGAAAGGTAAAAAGGATCATCTTTTTTTCTTAGAACTAACAACACAGTTACAAGTGCAAATCATCTTAAGCAACCAAAGTGATCTCAGTGATCTAGGCCTAAAAAATACCTATCGAGGTCTTCGCAAAATAACATTGGCTTGCCAAGGCAGTTAACCAAGGCGGACAGGGTTTGCCCTCTTTTTGTAAACCCCATTCTTTTCCTACCAGAACCAAGTCACTCACACAGTAAAACAATCAACATACAGTATGATCTTGCTTTATGCAAGTTGACCTGCATCTCAGATGAAAGTTATATAATTAAAATTCACAGATTTTCTCATTGAATATTGTTATCTTTTAGAAAATTTCTAAGAGCTTTCTCTAAATGCTTCATTTAAACTTTATAATGGCTTTTTTTTATGAATATATTAGAGACGTTAAAATGAACATTGTTTTTGACTTTTGTGACTCTTAGACAGCTTGGTTTCACCCCTAAAGAGAGTATTTGATAAGTTTGCTTTAAAAATTAAATATTCAATGCTTAAGAAAAATTTTAAAAAGTTACAAATAAAGTAAAATAGAGAAGATCTGTAAAGAAAAGTTAATATACTTGTTTGTCTTCATTATCGGAAAAAAATTCTTTTGGCGTGCAAAACAGTCTTATTTTTATTTTATAGATTATCTGGAAATTGAATCACTGATAGCAGGAATATTTTTCATAACTAAAGGTGGCTAAATTAATTAATTTGAATTGATTAGCATTACTCAAGAATATATTTGTGATGAAAGCATATGGAAGGAGATGATATTTATTTACCTCCTTACACCTTTGAAATCAACTTATTATGGTTTTACTACACACTCTTATTTAGCATGCAACCAAGTTACTTCTCAATCTTTTGAACTTTTTGTGTTTTCTTTGGAGAAAAGTCAGCACTGAATGTTGGTTTTGATAAACTTACATCATGATCCTTCCACAATATGTTTTGGTTTGATTTTACTTGATCTTAGCAATCATGGGCTTATTTAAATGTTAAACTCGAAGATAAGGGTATGCTTTCATACTTTATGGACTGGTTCTAAGGTTTGGAAACTGTTGTGATTAGAGCAGAGGTCATAATGATGATTAATTATCTAATATGTAAACAACGATATTATTTTGTTTGAAACTAGATTTAAATTTGGAGGAATACCTAATTTACAAACACTATGAGTTATTGATATCTACTGTTTAATTTTCAGATGAAGGTGCAGCAAATTTTAGGTTGAGAGGATATCAGAACGAACTGGCAGAGGTTGCTCTAAGTGGACATAACTGCATCATTTGTGCTCCAACTGGATCTGGGAAGACTAAAGTCTCCATAAAAATTATATTGGAGCATTTGGAGCGAGTCCCTAGTGAGAAAAATATAAAAACTTTTATATATAAAGTTTGAGAATTATCTTCTTATTTTTTTTTTTTTCAAAATGAATAAAAGCAGAACTTGATAAACATGTTATGGAAAATCGGGTAGGTAAAAAATGAGTGCAATTGTTTCTGAATCAGACTTATTGTTTCATGAAGTAGATTTATAGTTTGTCCACTGTTTTTCAATGAGAGATCTTAGAATGGAGTGAAAAACTTCTTGGCAAATAAAAAAAATTAGGTTTTGGCCCTCCTCAGCAAATTTTATTGTGACATTTAGGCTCACCCTGCAAGCTACTAACAGAGAGTTCTGCACCTGAATAATCTTTAGCCGTTTACCTCACAGCATACTTTACCTTTCATCAATCATTGAACAATTGTACAAAAGAAAACTACACTAAGAGTTATATTTACATCTTGCAGCCCTTTCAGAGCCTAGACTCAAACCTGATGACTCTGTGCACATTTAAGACTCAGATAAGGCTAGTTGAATAATTTATTATTATCTCAACTATAACTCCATTGTTGTGAACTCGGATGAGGTATTTTATTATGGTATCAAGGGCCTCTGGTTTCTGATGCATGTCACACAGTCACCTGTAATTGACCCCATTGAAATGGTATGTTACCATACCTTCATAAGCAACAGCCTTTTTTTTTACCAGCATTCTCCAGTATAAGCCCTGGCAGACTAGTCAAATTTCTAAAAACATAATCATGCCTGCATGTAAACCCTCACAAAGATTTTGTCATTAATTTTCATGTAAGCATTGTCTGTGGCATACATAAGCAGTTTATGTGGTAAATCATAGATGTAGCCAAAGTGCTTATCATACACTCATTTATCTTGATTTGTTTGATCATGGCCTGTCAGCATCAGATAACTTCTCTAAAAGAGTCATATTTACCAGCATTTAGTGAAATCAACAGAAGGATTTCCACTTGATTTAAAAAAAAATATTTTTTTTGTAAAACAAAATTTTAAAAGGAAATTAATCATGCTATTTTTTCTCTTTCAAATTAATTTCTTATATTCTACACATCAAACTTACTGTATATTCTCTTTAATAAAAAAAAAATCATAGAAACACTATTAACTTTGTGTTTGAGCTGCCCCTTTTGCACACTTTCAGATGCCAAGGTTGCATTTTTTGCGAAAACTATTCCACTGGTTATGCAGCAGCACCAAACGATTGAAAGGCATCTTCCAAAGTATAATGTGAGTTTGGAACTTAAGTTTTATATTAAAAAGATTAATTTGACCTCTTTGGTGATTAATTTACAGTTGATGTGTTTTGTTCTTTTTTTTTTTTTTCCTTTTTTTTAATTGCACTGTGAATACTGTGTCTCATATAGCCATAGGATCTTTTGACTTTTTGGAAACGAGAATTTAAAAATTCATCTGAAAATGGATTCATGTTATGTAAGTTATCCTAGCAAATGTTACCAAAAAGCATAGGAACAGTCCTCTTAAACCTCATACTATTAAAAGTACACAAACAGTCAGAAAATTTATTATAAAGGATGTTTACTAATATTTTCTTTTCTAAACCAGAAGTAAAAAGAATGCTTTGCTATCATAAAATTTGCTTTCACATTTTTATGTCAGTGTTTTAACAAAATGAAGCCAATTAAGTTTTGCGTAGAGCAGCAGGACACGACATGCTGCAAGTGTATGACTACCTCATCCTTATTAAAAAAATAAACAGCACATTACTTCTGCTTATGCTAATATTTAAATCCAAGTTACTTCTCTGTTTCAAAAGGGCTGGTTTGTACTTATGCAGAAGTTAAGTGTACATTTATCTTTCCTTGAACTCCACCCATCAAGATTATTCATTATTTTCATCATGAAAAAGAGAGAGGGAGGGAGGAAGGGAGAGAGAGAGAGAGAGAGAGAGAGAGAGAGAGAGAGAGAGAGAGAGAGAGAGAGAGAGAGAGAGAGAGAGAGAGAGAGAGAGAGAGAGAGAGAGAGAGAGAGAGAGAGAGAGTGTGTGTGTGTGTGTGTGTTAACATGTCGAGAAAATAGGGAATATTAGTGTATAAAATTTTATCATTAATTTTGTATAAGAACCTTTCTTTTAATCTGTGTGGAGAGAATTAATTTTTGCAAATAAGATTAAAAGATTTTTACGAAAATTTTCATTCTTTTTTGCACAATTTTTTTTTACCCATTTGTACCTTTTTTAAATTTCTTTCTTTTTTGTTTATTTAAACAATTAGCTTGAATCTGTGATACCAAACACATATACCAGCTTTATCTACCCCCCATATCTGCACAGGTACTCCCTATGCCATCTCTATATCTGCCCTTTGCACTGTACCTTGAAGCGTTCTGAGTACTGCTTTTCCCCAACCAGTCAGTTATTGTGTTTGATCCCAGCTTTCCCAATTTTGTATGTAACCTGTGGATGTTACTTTCTTTTGGAAATTTCTGAGGAAGCCACACTGAAGGAAAAACATTATTTTATATTAAATCATTCGTTCTATTGTTTCATTTTTTGTCCTATAGTTATAAAATTGTGTGCGAGTTCCTTTTTATATTTAGGTTTGTAGCAACTAGTGACTTAATTTGCAACTAGTTTGGAAGCGCTTTGTTTTCTATATGATTAAAGTGAACTAAAAGCTAATTATTGTAATTCTCATAATTCATGGATTTAATTCACTAGGCCATTTTTTGCATTTTAAGAAGGAGTTTACACCTTGTAAGTTACAAGAAATATAATGTAGAAAAATAAACATTGAAAATCTCTGAATTAAGTTAAAATCAGCAGCAGTCTGCTGGACTCAGAGCTAAAAAAAATCCCTCAATCTAGAATTAGCTTTACAGTATAAAAGAGATAGTAGGAGAGGAATATATTTTAACTTTAAGAGTTTTCTTTTTATATTTTGATCTTAGGAATTGGAGAGGGTGGTGAGAGTAAAATGATAGAGCTAAAAGGGGAAGTATGAAGCAGTAAAAACTAGATAGGAGTAGATATGCACAAAAAAGGAAGACAAAATTATGATAAAGAAAATCTTATTAATAGCAGATTCCTTCTTATATTTTTCTGGATCATCTGCAACATGCTAGTCTTTTGCCTTATCTTCAAACATTTAAAACCATTGCATACAGGTTGTATGCTGTAAGTGACTCTTCACCAAAGTGTGCGAATACTTTTACCTTGTGTCAATACTATAAAATTTTTTATTTGTCTTTAAATTTCATGTAAAATTTTGAATTTAGACTGTTTTGTTTATGTATTTCTATTTCTCAAATTTCTTAAAACTTTTCAATTCTGAGAGTGAGAGCTCAGGTGGATGTAAACAAAGCAAAAGTCAAACATCCCCCAAAATATTGAACATTATTTCTCATTTCCACAGGTTCTTAACTTGACAGGTAAAAGCAACGATAGTTTGCACCTCCACATACTCCTTCCTGGTTATTCTGTGGTGGTCCTTTCTCCTACCATCCTAGTGAACCACTTGCGTGGAAATAGACCTCTCTTGTCTGAGGGCATTGCTTCCTTCACTTTGCTTGTATTTGATGAATGTCATCACACACAGAAAGATGACTCATATAATGATATCATGCACTATTATTTAAAAGAGAAGAGGAAAGGCCTACCTAGAACAGTTCTGCCACAGGCAAGTATTTTTTAGTACATTTATTATTTTTTTTAAGCCGGTATTTTTACCTGTAATTTGAATTTTAGCATTGTTATAGTAGAAGGGAATAAAGACCTGGTCCAATAAATTTGTTAATATCCTTTTTTTTGCCATTAGATATTTGAAATTCTTTCATTAATAAAGAACCAACGAGACGTCAGTTAAGCAAACAATTTTCGTCCGTAACAGTGCTTACAGAATCATGTGAATGTTTAATGTTAATTCTTTCTTACTTCTTATTCTAATCTGATTATTTTTATTCTGTAAATCATGGTGTTCTGTTAACATTTAGTTTCCATTTTTGTCTCATTCACAACATAGAGCTAGATTCTTTTTGCTTCTTTTCTGCATCAAGGATTAATTTATTACCAGCACAATCAGTAGAAGTATTTTATCATCTCACTTACTTCTCACAGAGCATACTCACATAGATTAACGGACAAGGAAAACTTAGACAACCTGCACATATCTGACTATTTTGCAATTAAGTGTTGCTCTTAACTCAGCAGCGTATAACACTGAACCTTACCTCTTAACTTTCAGACACAGAGGCCTAGCCAGGGACAATAGCTCCCTGCATCACTTACCAATATTTGTGTCATGTCTACTTGTGCTTTACATGAGACGTAGCATGTTCTTCATACTCCATTAAAAAAGTTTTTTAAATCTATAAAAAGTATTGTTAATTTAGTAAACCATTTGTACAGTTATCTTTTGGGCCATAAACGCTGTATATAATCATTGATTCTAATAAAATGTTGTACACCATGCGCATAAAGCAGCTGAGAAGTTAAAGTTCTGTTCTTTAGCTTAAACCTTTAATATCCATAGATAACCACAAATGGGTCTTACAGCATCGAGCACTGGTGGACAAGAGGAAAATAAAGGGCTAAGGGCATGAACTGTTAATATTTATGATTTCTTCCTTGCAAAGACATGCAGCATACTTGAAATGTTTGTTTTAAAACAAATTAGACAGCAGTTGGAATAACTGATAAACGAACAGAAATTAAAACCTAAGTGGTTCAGTCATATTTTTTTTACCTCAAAACAAAAACCAGTGTACAACATATATCATTTATTTTTATTGAAAATAAAAAAAATCAGACTATAGAGTTATTCAACAGAAACCTGAGTCTAATTGTTACAATCAATTCCACATATACATTGATACTCCTTTATGTGAATTTGAAAATATATTAATTCCTTTTCAGTCACATAACAAAACCAAGAGTCCCTTCTTTAGATTTTTTATTCACTCTAACAGACTGCAAAATCAATGCTCTTGTGACAAGATATTATTAAAGGAGATAAAATTTCTTCACAACAATTCTTAAAGCAGAGCTTTTTCTCTATTACAGATATTTTAAATGAGAAAATAATTGCAAGCACTTCCCCTGTGCTACACTCACAGATGTATCTGTAGTGTTAATAATGGTAGCCACTGCTAGTGAGCTGTATATTGAGATGTATCCAGGGATGATATAATGTAACCATGTCTCACAGGCATGTATCTCTGCTGGATAAAATTACAATCACTGGCTATCACGACTCATCTACTCTTACTCGATTTTATCCAAAGACAATCTCATAAACAAAAAATGTTGAGATAGCTCTTACCAGATCTGAATTGAAGAAAATTGGTTCAGTTACATCTCACACAATAATAAAAATCTGGTAATCATTGTTGAGTGGACAATAAAGATTGGATGAAAATAAAACAGATTTACTTTGATGTTTAATTGGAACTCTCCTTATTCAATCAGTTCATGGAGAAGGAAGAGCACTCTGAATACATAATTTTTGCCTTCTTTCTGATGTGTTTCTCTAAAAGCATGTGATGAATTGTGGAGACTCGCCTGTATCTGTTACATCTTTGATGAGATTTTATTCTCAATAATGAACACTAAAGTGACATCATTTTCTAATGCTTTGAAATAAATCTACCTTCACTGTTACTTAGTGTTAGGTCTCCAAGAGTAAAACATATGAATAAGATGAGTTCCTTCCATTTATCAAGGAGTAATCATTGATGGCTTGTTGAGACTAAAAATTTGTCTCATGAGCACTAACTTTTGGACACCTAACAGTGAAGGAAGATTTCTTCAAAGCATAAGAAAGTTATACATTGATGCCATTTTAGTGTTCATTGTTGAGAACAATATCTCATCAAAGATGTAACAGTATCATTGAGTTAAAAAAATTTAAACATATGAATATGATGAGTTCCTTCCATTTATCAAGGAGTAATCATCAGTGCCTTGGGCAAAGTAAAAACTTGTCTGATGAGCATGAAGTTTTTAACGGAATGATACTTTGCATTTTAGGAATAATAACTTAAATCAATCAAGCACTAACTTAAATCAATCAATAAACTAACTAATGATTCACACTTGTTTCAAATTGATGAATGTGTATTCATTTTAAATGAAACTTCAATACCTCTCGATAAAAAAAAATTTAAACAATGCTTTATAAAATAAGCTTTTCCCAAATTTTATGCTTCCCATTGATGTCAGCAATTCTTGCTAATCTTAGTAGCCTTCTTGACTGGTTGCAGAGGCTTCTAAGTGGCTGTGTTTTTTTTATATGATTCTCCAAGCTTTGTCTTTGAATTAAAATCCATTTGGGTTGCATATTAGAATCAAATGGAGGCCAATAAGTAAACATTCGAAAAAATCTAAGAATTTTTGGAAATCAGCTTCCAAAATTTTCAAAATATAGCAAAATTTGAAAACACTACAACTCATAAACAAATGCGAAGGTCTTCTTGAAACCATTCCCATGACGACAATATGTAGGCTAAGAAGTCAAAGAAAGTAACTAAAAATGAGCATTACTATGCACTTATTTTATACTCAATATTTATAGTTTTTACTAATCTTATTGTCCCCGTTTTTGCTGTATTACCTTTTTAGATTGTTGGGCTTACAGCATCCATTGGAGTTGGAAAAGCAGCAAATCTTGAGGCTGCCTCAAAAAACATCATGAAAATATGTGGCAATCTTGATATTGAGCACTTGGTCATTGTAAAAAAAAACATTCATGAACTCCGGGAAACTGTGCCAAGGCCTGAAGAGTGTAAGGCATTCTCATATTTTGAAAAGCAGTTCTTAATGCCAAAGCTTGTGCTAATTTTGTGGCTTTGTTATTCTACCAAACCATTCAAACCTATCTTAATAATGAGAAAAAAAAAAGAAAATGTATTTTGCTTTTTCAAAATTTATGATAATGCATCTTGTTGACACACATTTTCCCATATACATAAGCCAATAAAGCTGGGATAACTATGCCAAACCTGCCTTTCTTACTCAATAATAACTTGAAACAAAATGTTACCTTCTTGATATTTTGGTGTTTTAATTACATGAGAGACCATTTGAAAATTAACAAGCTGTAGATAAGAATAGATTCTTACTCGACCTTAGTCATATAAATCTGATAAAAGGAACTATTTGATCAAAGGAGATTGGTTGGAACAACTCAGCTGCATCTTCTGAATGACTGTTTTTCATGCTTCAAGTGTGATTAAATGCCTTTTGTTAATCTAGGTGCATTAAGTACTGCTGCTTCTAAATCAATTGTGCCAATACTAAATAGCTATTTCTTGTAAAATAGTAATTCTGTAGGAATAAATACAGTGAACGATTCTGACATTCTATAAATTACGCTTAAGATCCTTATTAGTTATGTATAATGGATTAAAAATTTTTTTGCATCTCTTTAATTTTATTATTCTGGAAATCTAGCTCAGGAACTGGAATAATGATTGATTTTTTTTTGTTAAAGAGAGTCATCATTTTTTAAAAAAAAATACGCTTCAGCCTTTGTAGATAGGCATTATTTACTTTTTTTGCAGACCAAGAAGAGCTTGTGGAAGATCCTTTTACTGCAATAAGATCAAAGATTATTGATATCATGAAGCAACTAGAAGACTTTGCAGAGCTCTATGCCAAGGGTGAGTCGAACACAAAGTATTCTAATTCTTTGCAAACTGAGATAGTGTAACCAAATATTTTTTTTAGGTGAAACTATTTTTTTTAAAAACATTTTTAAAAGCACCTCTTTAGTTTTTATGATACTAGAACTAATTATAACATAACATTGTAAAGAAAAAAGAATGAAGTTAAAAAAAGTTAGAATGTTTTTAAAATTTATGTGTCAATATATCTGCAATTGAGACTGAAAAGAATAAAACAACTAATTATGTGTCATCAACAGTTTTTTTTAAGTTAACATCCTTCTAACTTCATAAAACCCAAATGATTCAAAATTTTTGTTTCTCGAAATGTGTTTATATAGGAGCAGTATTACAAGATGCTTTACTTTTGCCCTTCTTTTTTCACTAGAGCTAGAATCAAGATCTAAAGCTTTTCTTGTACAAGTACCAAGCCTTTAATCAAACGTGGGTTGTTTAGCAGCAGCATCAGCTTGTAGATCATATTTATTATAATTGCAATTGAATGCAGACTCAAATCTAGATCTGATCTAGATTTCAATTCTACAGGATATATCACCACTTTCATATTTCATCTATTCCTGAATTAGTTGAGTTGCTTTTGATGCAATAATCTGTTAATAAGGGCAGCTGTGATTCTCTCTTATTGATATACAGCCTCACTCACTCACAAGCAGCAGTAGAAAAACATAACTTTGTATCACATATAAATAAACCAAACAGCTCAAAAAGGTTGCAATGTAAACATCACAATTTCGTTGTCATGTCTTTAGACTTACAGACATTAGGTAAGACTTAAAATTCAGATCAAGACATGGTGTATTGGTTAATGGCAGTGCTTTTTTGCCTTATTCAGGTCAAATTTAAAGCTATCAGGTGCGCACGTCACTCACAAATAATTTATATTATATTTCAGAAAATAATGGAAGGTAGAAGGTGTAGATATCATTTTAGATTTTTAACTTTTGTTAGTTGTCACTATATTTCACTTTATATTTATTTGTATCTTCCTTCTTTTTCTTTTTAAATTTCTATTGTGTAAACAAGAATTTTATTTACATTGAAAACTTTTGTTTGCTTTTACCACTGTTAATCCCTTCATGAAAGTTTTTCCGCATTTGCATCCTCAGCTGTAACCTCTAAATGTTCCAATTAAAAAAAAAAAAAATAAAGACTGAAAAAAAGGTAAAAAAAAACAATCTAAGCCATTTACAGCAGTTTATGTGATGAAGTAAATTTTTTTAATGACAGACCAATGTCACAATGGACAAAAAAACACAGAAAGCTGAAGCATTGTAACGATTTTGTATATATTAAAAAAAAAAGTAAATGCTGCAAAAAACTAAAAAAACGAATCCAAGCTAAAAAACAGTCAAAAACAAGGAAGCCATTTACAGCAGCTTATGTGATGAAGTAAATTTTTTTAAATGACAGACCAATGTCACAATGGACAAAAAAACACATTAAGCTTAATCATTGTAAAGACTTTGTATATATTTAATTTTACAGCCAATCATACTAGAAAGGGTACAAATTTTTTTGTTTCATTTTTTTTTAAGATAAAATTCTCCATATTTATTAAGCTCCAGGCTTTTCTTTGTAATAACAATTTTAAAAAATTCTATAGCATCTACAAAGTGTTTGGAGGCACTTCACAATTATCAGAAACACAAGCATACTGACAAAGATGACGAATAAATAAGCTAACAACTTGAAAAAAAAATCCAAACAGAACTAGCTTTTAAATCCTCTCTAAAGGCAATGTACAAAAATACTGGTTGTACCCAATGTTACATCTATTTAGTCACTGACTTACCTCTCTCACTTTAAATTCTGTGTCTGCACATTGTAGGATTCATTGATGTGGAAAAAATATCATTTAGAATTACAATTTGAGCAAACATGAGAAATACTAAAAGCTTGAACTTGAGTTGTCAGTTTTTCAAATGGTTGCATTTTGTGATACAAAAAATATGGATTATAATTTATCATGTAGTAACATGATACTTGAAAGCAAAAGGCTGATAGATTCAAATTTGGGGCAAGCTTATAGAATTTTTATTATAGGCTTTTCCCTTATCAAAAATTTGATATTCTCAGTAACAGTCTGTCTTCATAGGAGGCAAGGCAATTTCTTATTAGATAGCAAAAATTTATCTGAGGTAAAGATTTAAATTTAAAATAATCTGTCAATTCTAACCTTATAAATCTATTCCCTTATTTATCTGACTGCTACAGTTTACAAGCTGTATTAATTCAATTGCTGCTGAACAATACTTTTTAATCTAAAACTGGTAAATCTAAAAGCTCTTTGGAAACCTGAAGCAGATTAAAATTGAATACAAAAACATCAAAAATGGATTAAAGTGAAGAATGTTTATGTTTAAAATATATGACACTTACAGCCAAAAAGTTCCAGTGAAATTAAAAGCAGGTGGTATCAGGGTGTAGATTGTTAATAAATTACTTTAGGACTTTTAAACTTTCCTGACTATTAAAATACAAGGTTAGATCTTTCAGATTTTTATAGACTAGCTTTGTTAAGCCTTTCAAATTATTGCAATAAGGGAGGTCTGAAATGACTATAAAAATATAAGATTAAGAACTTCAACCAACATTTTTCAAGGAATCTCATCATAATTATTAATCACATTCATTTATTTTCTCTCTCCTTGTCTATCTATAGAACTGAATGATGCAAGTCTCTTACATTGTGTTAAACATGAATGTTCATCAAAAAAGGATCCAGAATATTGTCAATGGGTCATGCATCTCCGTAAGGCCGTTATGGAACTCAAAATAGAAGGTGGAGCTCAAAGGACTTTGGCATTCCGCTACCTTGACATCATCACACACTATCTGCAGGTCTTTGAACAAACTTATTTTTCACGGAAGCAATTGACGAATGGAGGGTAAATTGGTGGATATTAAAATAAGAGTGAAGTAGGTTTATATAATTATACAACCTTATAAAGCAAAGGAATAACTTATTTATAATCAAGAATAAATCAACCACATAGGTTGTTAAATAAAATGAAAGATGCAAAAGTGTAGATGCATTAGGCACATGCAATTGATATTTGAAATATAAAGCCAGAAGTATAACAAATGCATAGATAATATAGGTTGTTGTAGCTATGACTTTGCCAGGTGGTAGTGGTAATGGTTCTTATAATAGAAGTGTCAGTGTTAGAAGCAGAAGTATTCCCAGCAAAAGCAATTTTAGTGAGTCGGTTGTTAACAGCTGATGAATTTAGTGATAGCTGATGGGATACTGCTAGCTATAGCAGCAAAAATAGAAGCCAGGCGATAGTTATAGTTCTATTGATTGTAGAAGCATTAGTAGAAATAGTGGTAGTAGTAGTAGTAGTAGTAGTAGTAGTAGTAGCAGTAGTAGTAGTAGTAGTAGTAGTGGTAGTGGTAGTGGTAGGGGTAGGGGTAGTGGTAGCGGTAGTAATAGTAGTAGTAGTAGCAGTAGTAGTAGTAGTAGTAGTAGTAGTAGTAGTAGTAGTAGTAGTAGTAGTAGTAGTAGTAGTAGTAGTAGTAGTAGTAGTAGTAGTAGTGGTGGTAGCAGCAGCAGCAGCAGCAGCAGTAGTGAAAAAGTAGGGGTAATGATTTGATTGTAGTTTGCCACTTTTAATATTGTGCATTCTACTTACAGGCATACCACTTTTCCTTGGAAACTCTTGATCTGGCACAGACTGAAGATGTGATGAAGTTCTTGGATCAAAGCTTTTCGTCGTTTAGTCCTGAAATAAATCCAGATAGAACTGTGCCAGAGGAGAACTTGTATGGATTATATTTGAGTAGGCCAAATTTAAAGAGCCATTTTCTTTAAATCCTTTTGTAAGTCAAGAGAGCAAGAATCGATGCATACTGCATTTGATTCTTCAGATATCATAATTGTATATTTACCACACAAATGCCACATCTACCGATTACAATTTGCGTTTATTCTCCTCACAAAAGCCACACACCCTGTATTATTTGCTTATTTACCACATGAGAGTAAGCTTAAGTAATTGTGGTAAACAAGAAAAGGTAATGCATTTTAGTACTAGGGTTGTTAAACTGTGTGAGGAGGAAGAGTAAAAAGTATCATTTGCCCTTGATAACAGAAGGGTTAAATAAAGACAAAGAAGTTTGAGTTCTCAACAAAATTTTAAACCTAACATTTCAGAATAACAATCTTTTGGTTTTGGAGGACAATATTATTGAGAAGTTTGCTATTTTGGTCAAATTTCTATAAAAGAAAAACTTAACAGAGATTGATTCTATAAGCAAGGTTAAAATAATAATTGGGAAAATGCAAGGTTTTTAACACTATGTTATGAGCAGTCTAGTCTGTGTTGTACCAGAATAACTAACCACCAATAAATGATGGGAAGAGACAATATAAATAATATCTTTTGAGACCTTATTATTTGGAATTCCCAAATAAGATTATGTAATAAAGCATTTGAATTTTACCATGCAACCTTAAGCTCAAAATGAAAAGAAAAATGGTTCATAGAAATAGTCCTCCCTTTATCCCTGTTAAAGAGTGTATTTTTGTGTGAATCATCAGAGCTAGTCTAAAGATAGCATGTTGGTAATAATATCAGAACTGCAAGCAAGAATGATCACGATAGGATATATAAATAAAAGCATCTAAATTGATCCCAGCAATTCAAAACAAATGGAGTAAGTAAAAACAAAATTATAAACATTATTTAATTTATTTACATTTAGGATTAAAAAAAATAACATTAAAACTATTCCATCACCCCTCTCTTATTTACATGAACATCTGATCTGCTGCACTCTGAAGCCGTGAAAGAAGTGGCCAATGGACAAAGGAACTTTGTCAATCCCAATCTGAAAATATTAGCTGCAAAACTGAGAGAGAATGTGGTTAACGGAAAGCATGGTGCTCGAGCCATAGTGTTTGTTCGTACTCGGGTCCTATCTGAAGCAGTGGCCTCATGGCTTTGCAAGTGTGGTGATGATGATCTGATGAGACTTAATGCCAGAAAGTTTACAGGCTCACAGGCATTAGAGGATCAAGGAGGTAATATTTTTTGCTGGTGTTGAAGTTTTATTCAATTCTAAATTTGTCCTTCAAGCATTGTTTTGACTGCCATTAAAATTGATTTTCTCTTCAGTTTTGAAGGTAATAAAAGACAAGTATAAACGGAGCATAAAATAAATGAATGAAGAAATGAATGTTTTTGTACTGTCAAATTTAAACATGATACTTTTCCAGCATCTCAAAAAGGTCTTGCTTTGTATTGTTGCAGCTGAGTTATCTCAAATCTGATACTGTGAATTGATTCAGCTCTTAATGAACTTCCCTATTGCATTAAACACATTAATTGGTTCCAAGTAGTGGTGGTCATAGTAGTAGTAGTAGTAGTAGTAGTAGTAGTAGCAGCAGCAGCAGCAGCAGTTGAGAAGTATATGCTAGGCCATAGGAGGAATCCAACTGCTAATTTTTATTTATTATTGTGTTTATGAGAAATATTCAACAAGTGACCTCTTAAGTACTGATAAGAGTTATGCATGTGATTTTAAACTGATGAGAAAATAAAGGACAATATACAATTTTTAAATTTTACATTATGTATAAGAGCCTTTAGTATCTCCTTGCTTTTGGAAGACTATATCATTTATTTTGAGACAATCGTGCAAATTTAACTCGATTTTTTCATGGAATTTCCTATCCTTCTAGAATCTATACTAAATGTATGCAATCTGTATTTGCAAAACGTAGAGATCAAAGTATCAATATCAACTTATATATTGAAGATACATTTTATTTTAGCAGATAGCCATAAAAAATTTTTAGCAATGATTATCATGACATTTATTTGTATAAGCCAATCAGTTTTTACATTTGATGATGAGAAATCCTTGTTCATCTAGATCAATCTGTAGATTTCTTGGCTTTTCCTTCAACTTACAGAAAATAACGTTTTTCACCACATACAATAATACTGCTTAGAAATTTGAGACAATTCTTCAAACAACATATGTGTAAAGGCACCACAAAATGAGAAGTTTTGCCGCAGAGAAAAATTTGGATGAACGCAATTTTCCCAAAGAAAGCTTGAATTTTCCACTCTACTTTCTAATTTTTATATTGTTTGAGAAGTAGAAGCACTTTAAATAGTGATGATTTCAAGCCTTCTTAAGGAAAATGGCATTTCCGAAGTAGTAGTGTGCCGCAAAACACTAATTTTGTGGCATTGCTACACATACCAAATATGGAAGCGGAGGTTACCTCCCCTTACCAAGCCTGGGCAAAATAAAGTTTAGTAAAATCACATGAACGGTTGATTTGACCTCTTTCAAATCTCTGGCATATACAGGGGAATAGTCCCCCTTTTAATGTATATATTTTCCTACATTGTTTTGCTGCATTACATCTATTTGAAAATATAACTTAATTCTGCTGGACTCATGTCACCTTAATGGTTTTCATTGGCTGCCATATATGGGAAGCAAGTTTAAATGAAACATCGAAGATACATTTCTTTGATTATTCAGTCAGTTTGGTTAGAGTATAATTATTCTTGAATCAAACTTTGCAGTGTGAAATACCAAACAACTTGAATGATTGTCCCATTTTGTACATTTTAAAACATTTTTCTCTTTAGGAACATCTGTTGTAGAGCAGAAGTGGGTTATGGAAAACTTTCGTTCAGGAAAAGTTAGAGTTCTTATTGCAACATCTGCTGCTGAAGAAGGTATAGATATACCAGAATGCAATATGGTAATCAGGTACAACTATACAAGTAATGAAGTCGGGAAAGTTCAAACTCGAGGTGAGTGTTTTGCAACTATGTTATGTTTACTTGATTAAGTTATAAAACATAATTAGTGTTCTTGTGTACAACTGTTTTTATAATGTTCTTTTTCATATTTTCACTAATATTCGTATATTCCAGTATATTGTATATTTATTGCATGTAAAGTATGTTGAAATTTGATTGTAAGCAATAATACTACCTTTACCACTACTACGACTACTACTACTACTACCACCACCATCACCACCACCACCTCATCGTCCTCCTCTTCATTCTAGTACTACAAATTCCACTCTGTTATGAGAAGATATAACATAACTGTTGATTTTGCATAAATTATCATTTAAATAGTCATGTTTGTAAGTCACCTTAAAAAAATATATTTGTCTATTTTTGTTTATAATTGTTTTCCATAGGTCGAAGCCGAACATCTGGTGGTATTTCTATTCTTCTGGCAATGCCAGGTGTTATTCAACTTGAGAAGAAGAATTGTGCTCAGGAAAGGCTTATGGAAAGTGCTTTACATCAGATTAGTGAAATGAGCTCAGCACAGTTCTCAGACAAAGTCAATGCTCATCAGAGGAAGCTTTTTGCAGAATGGGACCTTAATGCAAAGATAAAGGAGAAAAGAAGAAGTGAACTGAAAAATGTGCAATTCAGAGTGGTCAGTGAAGTAGATAATTATAGATGAAGCAATGACTGTTTTTTCAAGTTCACACTTTAGTATTTTGTTTTCAGTATTTTTAAAAATATTTACTCATTTTGCTTACTTTGGATTTTTTTCTGTCGACCCATTTTCTCTCTAATATTTTTAGGCTTTTACCATACATTTTTTTCATTGCTTTTAGAGGTTTGGAAAGTAAAAGAAACAAAAACTCTTTCAGGATCAAATATTGTAAAGTGTGACTGGAAATTTATTTCTTGATGTGCCGAAAAACTCCACAGAGCTGACCATGTAAAGTAAAACTAGTAATAGAAACAAATATGCGTTAGATAAATGTGATATACGGAGGACACTGCTCATTGTAGCAAGTGCTCAAAAACCTTATCCCTTATTTTAATCAATGCAGTGATTAAAAAAAAAATGCACTTGGTTGGACATTGACTATTAAATTCATGCGTACAGACTGATGTTAAGAAGAATAACTATTGATGAAAGGAAATAGAATTGATGAGCAATTTTCAATAACTTGAAGCTGGGTTTAAAGCTGATGGGAAAGTTGTTACATTTATAAGAACACTGGCAATGGCAACAACAAATTTGAAAACAGATAGCAAATGTTTGGAAAGGACAAAGAATAGCAAGAACAATCCTAAAAAGTATTCTACATGGCATTTGAGGCATGTGCAGTAAAAAAAATGTTTGCTGTCTTTGAAATGAAATATTTTAAAAGAATTCTGAGAATATCATGGTCAGAGAAATAAAAAAAAATGAAAAGGCTTTGATGAAGACTGGTATCAGAGCAAGCCAAAAAATTTGAAAAAATAAAAAGTGATAAGCTCAGTATTTTAGGTACTTGAAATGACCATATCCTTAAAGCAGAAGTATAATGGTGATAGAATGCTTTCATTAACATCAAAACTAAAAATCCTGAGTTTTTGTTTAGTTTTTTAAAGGTAGGTGATAACATAAAAATGTGAAAAACTTCGTGTAAACCAAAATAGGAAAATGTACCAATTTCATTTTTTGGATTAAATTGTTAAAGTTCTATACCTACATATCATTTAGTGCAAGGGAATAAAAAAAAACATTTCTATCTGAAGTATAGATCAATCTATTTTATCAATTCTCATTTTTAAGGATGAGATAAAGATATTTAACATTGCTTTTCAAAAGACTTTGTGCCTCAATGATCTTTTTACCTTTAATAATTTACAGGAATTCTCAATAGAGTATATTCAAGGTCCAAGACCTTGGTTATCACATATACAAAATGTTTGTGTATTTTTGTGAGGCAGAATAGAAATTGCAAGAGTAGTTTTCAAAACTGTTTGTCAATATAAGAAGTTCGCAAAAGTTGCTTTTATCACTCAAAAGTTAATTAATCTCCAAAATTAACCTGTTAATCTCCTTAACAATTGTCACTTGTTTCAACACGACCATGATCTCATGTAAAAATCTGGTCATTGCAGATCCTAAAGTCTTAATTCTGTATTGATTTTTTCATGCCAAAAAATCTAATATTTTTGCTATATCTTATATTACTACAAGAGGTGCAATGGCAAGGCAGAAACAGTGTCTCAGGTCTGGGAATACTAAATACTGTATTTACTTGATGGATATAAAACTCAATTCACCAGCTGCTCATTATCCTTATAAAGGTTTAATACCTACATATAATTGTTTTCATTAAAAAACATCATTTTTTTTTAAATCTTCTCCAGCAAATGTGGTTTAACCAAAAGTGTTTTGCAGAGCTTGAGGCTTCTTTCAAATTTCGTACTCATAACTTAATATCTGTCGCCATATATTCAAAGTGTTATGATTACAAATTTATTTTAAAGAAAAATTTAGGCAATAAACTTTTCTTTTCCTGCTAGTTGTGTTGTGGTTGCAGAAAGATCTTAGTCCATTCTTCTGAACTCAGAAAAATCAAAGAGACACACTACATCTCAATCAGCAGGTGAGCTTTTTGATATTGGACTTATATAGCTCCATGGCATTAGGATTTTGCTTTGTAATTTTAAAAGGCATTCAATATTTTTTATTATTTTTTCCATCATGTAACAAGTTTTATAAGTGCCACACCACCATTATAACATTGATACTATTATTTTCATTACCTATCATGTATAACTACTGATTAGCTTACATGAAAATATACAAGAAGACGAATGATATGAGCATTTTACATGACATGATACTTATTTTATTGATCTCAAAAAGAATTTATATACTTATAAAAAGAATTTTTATTTTAATCCCTCATATATCTTTCATAGTAAAGTTCAGAAAAAAAAATTCAAATCTATGACTAGTTTTCTTTAGCTGCCCAATTGAATATTAAAACTTTGTTTCACTTTTTAAGATACTGCAGTTCTTATCATGAAGATTTTTTTTTAATCAACTATTCTATCAGCATACTTAACTGATTGCATTCAGATTTTTATGGGTAGCTTGCCAGAATTATCGAAGACTCACATGTTGCATTCATGCTCACAGCGTTTGTATGGTCGACTATAGAGACAGCTTCACAATGCAATCAGTTAAAAAATATATCGCAGCATTGATTACATAGCTTATTCTTAATCATTCTGAAATAAATCTTGGAAATATTTTTCTTTCCTCTTTCTAGGTGCCTACTCTTCTTTTTTAAATGACTTATCTTTTGAAGCTGAGCCTCATTCATGAAGCTTTTATTAAATCTTCCCTTTTTATTACAGAAATTTATTGGATCACATAAAAATTAAGCCTGAGAAAAAGCAACAGCACATTGCATTTTTGGGAACAGCATATTGTAAAGGGGCAACTGAACCTGGCAAATGCTGTGACTATAACATTGGCAAACTTCTGACACACAAAGGCTGTCCTTTTGTCGCCCTAGGTTGTAAAAAACTTTTATTTCTGCGAGACAATGAACAACAACCTGATCCCAAAATCAAAAGGTGGAAAGAAGTGGGATACTTTATTGAAGAACTCACATCTGAACAGCTACATGAATATGCCACAGAGTAAGTCTTTGTATATTGAGGTGTTAAAGGCATGTTTTTGTTATGTTCCTTAACAGGCGACTATTTTCAGAAAAAAGAAACAAAAGACTTATGAATTATGATGTGCTCTCAGCACAAATATTTATTTAAATAGAAAATTGAAAGTAACAAAGGAAAATAATATCTATAGAAACAACTAAACTAGAAAATTCGTTTTCAGAACAAAGCATTGTTTAGAACATATGTTTTAAAGCTATGTACTTAAAATAAACTAACTTTTTGCATATAAAAAATTAATAAAACGATTTATGGGCCCCGAGTTTGTTAAAGTGAAGTGAATTTTTTTATTATCCCTCAAGGGGAAATTATAAAAAATTAAAGTTAAATAGGTTTTGTTACATAGGATCTTATTCCAAAGAATGCTTCATAATTCCTATCACAAAGATGCCTACTGTGTAGAGTTGAAAATTCGGAAAAGATGTATATTTCAAAAGACAAAAATCTGTATTGTATACTATAGAACTAAAATTGCATAAAGGTTGCATAAATAAAATGAAGGACAGTAACTAAAATAACTCTTATATGAAAATAAAATTACGTAGAGATTTATACAGAGCGCCACTTCTAAGTGAAAAAGGTCCCTTTTTTTTTAATGAATAAAGTAAAATGAGATCTTAAGGCCTATGCCCCATCTACTGACTTGCTGCAGCATTTAGATTTTTCTCATGGCCAATCCTTCATGTGGGTGAAAAGCTAGGCATGGTGAATAAAGCAATCTTTTGGTTGTGGAATTTAACGTGTTGACTTGTTAGCTTTTTTCTTTTAATGTCCATTGTTTATTACAAATCAATTTTATAATTTTTTTTACACTTTGTGATTCAAGGGTAAAATGAACTGTTTTGGTATGTTTTTTGTAATTAAAAAAAAAAACTATGAGCTCTACCACATAATATAATCCTATTATACTCAATTATCATCAGAATTTTTCGGCCAGATTGTAGAGCAGCTTTTGCCAACTAAGATTCTTCTTTGACTGTGGACTCCAAAGAAAAGTTGTGAGAGCAAGCAGCTAGCAGGGAGGCAGGTTTGCAACATACTTCATGATTAAGAAGCAAATGATGGAAAAAGAAAAGAAAGCTTAATCCCTGTTCAGAATCACATATTTGACTTAAAATGAATAAGTATTTACATATTTTTGCTGATCAGGATTGATGGAAGGTGTTACTTTTGATCTGTCCTGTCCATGTAGAGCAGTGTATTGAGCAGTCTAAGGTATGTTCATTAAAGCCAATTCTAATCTGGATAGATTTCTATAATTTAATCCTTTTGATGATTAAATGAAGCACTGCTACATATCTGATCCAAAATATCTGTATATTGGGATGGTATTTTCTTTCTTAACCAGTATATATGTTACAGGGGCTGATATGTCCAGGCAACAATGGTTGGTCTTTTTGTCTATAGTTTTCTATGTGACAGTTCAAGATAGCTGAATTATAAAGACTATATTATCTTATTACCAGAAAGTACATAGGATGTACAAAACAAGATTTTGAGTACTCTCAAATTATCAAATATTGGCGGATTAAAAGAGGACCTTGCTAAGTTAAGTTACTACATATGTTAAGTTACTACATGTAATTCTGTCCTATTTTCCCATGCAGCTTCGTAAATTTGTATTCATTACATTTGTTTATGAGCATTGGTTTTGGGCATTCCTAACTCATCTCATATGTATTTTTGTTTAAATCCCATGGATTAAAAGTTTTTTGTTGTTGTTTTTTTTTTTAATTTAAAAGGTATATAAGAATTCAAACTTGGAAGAATGAAAACAATAATACTGAAGTTCTCACTTAGTCAAGTGTTTGTCATTTCTCTATACTAAACACTATCTTGGGGTAATGAAAAAATGCGCCATAAAACTGATGTGCCTAGTACGCACTCAGTTTACATAACCCTGAGTCTTTTGGCTCTCCTGGTATATCTTCAATGCTGAAAGATGGTTAAAAAAGAGCTAAATCTGAACAAATTGAAAACAAACTAAGAACAAGTTGATAGTGAAATCTCCATGTTAGATCATGACTTCATAATATCAAAACATTTGTTGTTGACAAAAAAAAAACCTACTTAATTTATGCACATGAGAGGATGCTGACCCTGTAAGTGCTTTATTAGAGATGGTCCATTTTCAATGTGATCATGGAAGACAGTAATGCAAATGGTATACTTAGAAAATCGTAACAATAAAGTGGACCACAACATATTTATGTTTTGCTGATGTAATGTTTTTCTTTTCTGCACAAGCAATTATCTAATAGTAGATAACCTTTCAGATTTTTAATTCAGTAGCATTACTTGTTAGTTCATACTCTTTTATGCATACTTTAGATATATGTTAAAGTTATGTAAATTTTTTAAAATGGATTGACCATCAATTTTTAATATTTGTTTTCTTCATAAATGTGAAAAAATTCTAGGAAAAAATCATCAATTTTTCATTCAATCTATGTATTGCTTTTAAACTTTCACATGCTAATATAGGGCCGGGTAGCATTGTTTTAATTTGAGAAGAATTTTTGACAGAGCTGATGGCTTTATTCTATGATAGAAAATACATTGTAAATGTTCATGAACTTTCATACCTATGGCAAATATTATCCCCCTTATAGTTTCATGAATATGTCAGTATCAGTGGTCATATGATAAATAGAAGTAAAATTCTCATTTTTCTTAAAATCATGATATGTCTGTGTCTATGTCTTCATATATTATTGAGCGTTTTTAGACTTTATGCTCCAGAACAGAAAAATAAGGATAATAGAAGGTGTGTAAATGAGACTGGAGCTAAGATTCGTGCATATCTCTAGTTCTGTCTAAATGTTTTATTGAAATGCTTTAATAGCATCTCTTCTTCAAGCCATTATTTAGCAACTATAATTTGTTCAGAACAGTGTAGTAGGCTTATTATGAAATGAAAGTAGTGCAACCACATCAGCCCTATTCTTCATAGCCTACATTGCTGCCTGTTTCAAATATATTATTTACAAAGTGTACATGATTTATGATAATGACTTAATCCAATTGTGTCAACTCACCTCTATGTCTGTCTAAAATTATATGTACCTACAAGACATCTTAGATTGTCAACTAACAATAGTAACCAAAATGTACCAAGCTGACTCTATAAATTTTTAGGTCAAATTTCTTTTTTTTTTTTTTTTGACCATTTGTATCCTGAAATATCAAATAATGTTCCAAAAGCAATTAAAGAATATTCAGTTTCAGAAATTTTCAAACATATTCTGACATAACACCTGTTTGGCGATGTTGACATTTTAACATTTTTTTTAGCCATGCCAAAATGCTATATCATTTATAATACATTTAAATCTTTCATTTTAGATTAATATTTTTATCCTATTGTTTCTAGTGTGTCACATTTAATTATAAAGGACATTGAGTGGAAGTATGAAAATAATTGTTGTTGTTGTTTTATGACAAAACAGCACCTTATCTTACAACTAACCTACATAGTTATGTTGCTGCTGATCCACATAAATCTTTTGTCTTACTCCCATATTCTTTTATACTACCTCTTTTCCTCTTTTTGTTAAGATAAAGCTCTCATGTATCATAACACTAATCAGCTTTAGACTATTTGTAAAATACATAATTTTGTTACAATTATATGGTATTGTGGGATGGAATAATTTGTGTGTGTCTTGGGGAAGTGGGAGGGGGGTTATTAGAACAAGGGATGATTGATTTACATATGTTTTTATAACTTAAAAAGATTTATTTTTTCAGTGTGACATCTTTATCTCAATTTAATTTATCACTTTAGATAAGTGTATATTCGCATATTTAAACGTTAAATAAAGCTTTATAGTGTAAAATTATTGCCTCTACATTTTTGTTGTGAAAACAGTCAAATATGGGGGGAAAAGATGGAGATGGAAGGGAGAGAGGGAGAAAGAGTAAGTGAGGGAATAGATGAAATAGAAAAAAGGAGGGAGGGAGGGAGGGAGGGAGAGAGAGAGAGAGAGAGAGAGAGAGAGAGAGAGAGAGAGAGAGAGAGAGAGAGAGAGAGAGAGAGAGAGAGAGAGAGAGAGAGAGAGAGAGAGAGAGAGAGAGAGATGTGCACCTTAAATTTGGTGAAAATGCATTTGATACCCTCTAGAGAGATCACCCATTTTATAAGATTTGAGTTTGAAAGGCAATTTTGTTAACAAAAAAAGTATGCAAAGTTCTGAAATATGATCCCCATTTATCATAATATATCTTTATTGAGGAATTCCACTGCAATGACGGTCTTTCGAGATAATTTAATTTGACTGATTTTGTCACTATATGGTTTTCGTACAATTTTTCTCACACGGCACCTTACAAGATTCTGGGAAAAAAAAATCATGCACAAAAAAAAAAAAAAAAAAAAAATCCAAAATCCAAAAGAGCAAAAGAACAAAAAAAATCCACAACAACCCAACCCAAAAATAGCAAAACAACAAAAAAAGCAATGAAACAAGTTTTATGCCATTGTTTAAAGTCGGCTACACTAGACAAGTGAAAATACCGCCTGGAGTTCTCTTTTGCCAAAGACTAATATCTCACAATTTTCTTCCTAACACACACTATCTCCCTCCCCAGTCTCTCCCTGAGTGTTATTCTCGGCACTTGTTGGATGATGCAAGTAATAAAAATTCTCAGAGGGATAACACACATTATGCGGTTCATGTGAAAATGGCTTGAAATGCTTTAACAATGTTTAAAATGCTTTTACAGGCTTGAACTTTATCCTATGAGCTTCCGGTTTCATTTTACACCAAAAACACTTATGTGTATGAAAGACATCAGTGATTCCGAAAAAAGCGTAATATTTTAGAGAGGAAAAAAATACTCCCCCCCCCCCTCCCCATTCACCGCTCATTTTGTTGTTATCAAATTAAGCGCAATTCCAAGATATTTTTCGCCCTCTGCTGTCCGATATAAGATAGGTCTATATGCTTTCCCGCTTTTTACTCCTTTACTTTTAAGTTTTGCCACTGATCAATATCACGAATTGTTGAAAAACAAAACGATTTTTTTCATTCCCCTAGAGTCTTTCCCGATTCCTTTTTTTATTTCTATTGACACTTATTCAGTGATGAATGCGTCTAAGAGGTGTTAGATTGATATGAATTATGAAACTCCTGCCGGGAGAGCAGAAATCAGAAGATTCTGCAAGGCGTTATATTTGTTATTCCTATAATCAATATATTGTGAATAACACTCTAGATTCATACCTTTACCTTGCACTAAACGATTTGTCTTAATGCAACGATTTCACCATTTCATAAAGTTGCATTGATTAAAAACAAACAAAAAAACCTTAGTTGAAATTTGATGACTCGGAAAGGAAATGCATGTTCATCGAGCTTCTCACTATGAATAGGGACCTTCCAGGCATTTCCGCTGAGTTAAATGTACTGGTTCACCCTCTACAGAAAGTATCTGGCGTTCTTAAAACTTGTGCATTCCTCGCACAAATTCATTGCGCGCGCCATTTCATTTATTGGGAAGCAGTGCAGAGCTCAGCAGTTAAGACATGCCGCAGAGCTCGCCACTGGGACATAAAAAGAACGCAATCCGGGTACTTAAGCTTCAGCACAAGATTGATGCTCACCGCCCAGGAGGCCTTGAGATGTTTTTGTTACGTCTAAAGAAATTCTTAAACAATTTTCTTTGGGTGGCCGGCTTGCAAAAATGTCATCTCACATCACATTTTCTTCCTGATGCTGGTTTGATAATTCACTTGATGAAGCTTTCCTTCCTGATTTATATTTTAATCTTTGCCCCCCTCTGTTAAGCCCTAGAGCTCTTTAAGACAAAAGAGAACAGATAAATAGCAGTCAAAAGATATTGGATATGAAAATCAGTGCTTTCAATCTGTCCCTAACTTGAAACAAAACAAAACAAAAAGAAACAAACTGAAAAACCAAAACCAAACCAAACCAAAGCACCGCAACAAAAGAAGCACCAACAAAACTTTCCACCTGGCTCGGTTCATTCCCATTATAAAAAGTGAACAGACTTGACATATTGCACCTGAGAGATAAGTAGGAGATTATATTTTGTTATTGTTGATTATAATGTTTAATCGAACCACTGATTTTGAATGGCGAATAACGAAAAAGTGAAAAAATGCAAAATGCAATATGTTAAAAGCAAATCGTGTCTGGTAACTATGAAATTGTTCTCAAAACCAACACTAGACAGAATAAAAGCTTAGAATCTTACTCAGTGGTTTTAATCTACATCTAAAGGGTTGTAGTTGGACGTTAGACCTACGCCTAACCACAACAGCAAAACCGTTGGAACCTAATCTAACCTTGAAGCTCAGCTAGAGTATCTGTAAGTCATTATAAAATATTTTACTGTTTTACATAAAGAACAAGGTAAGCAGTAATGCTATAAAGACATTTGAACTGGTGATAAATTAGGTCCTCACATTTCAGTGATTAAGGACAGAATCTTCGTGCTCGAGGATCTTACTCATATGTGCCATCTCATTCAGATTTTATGTTTGTTCAAATTTTCACAACATATATAAGATCTATTTCTATATTTAACTGCTTTACTTACAATTGTAAGTAGTGAAGACATTCTGTTCATCCTAAGATGCGCTTAACCTCACTTCATATTTTACTTATCCCTCTTACTAGATGAGCATATGATCACTATGATTCTCATTCCTCAATTGTTACAAATGTCTGCAGGAGGTGCCCTAAAGTCTTCTAAAGCATCTCATTTCTGCAACATGCATATTGAATAACAACAATGACAACAACGGCAGGAAGAAAAAAACTTTTGGTGTGCAATAATATATAACTGGAGGAATAAATTTGGGTATCCAATTAAAAAATTGAAAAAGACTACGTTCATAATGCTTAAAAAGCCAGGTGCACTTCAGAAACTAAATCTTTTATTTAATTTTTTTTTGTAGCTTAAAACCAGCCTGTATTTTCTTTGGGTTTCTAAGTTACATTTCATATGGTAGTCATTAGCTTGATAACAAAGAGAATGTACATCAATGTTGCGAATAAAAAAAGTAATTAAGGAAAACGGTGTCACTACAATATTCGAATCATTGCAATAATAAAAAATAAGAGTTTTACAAGTTTTCAATGAACCCAAAACTGCTTTGTCACCTTCAAGTTTTCATACTTTGTCTACCGACTATAGAAATTGACAGAAACGTGGGTTTCGATATTTTTTAAATAGGGCAATCACGTCGCTGCCAAAAAAAAAATTATTTACTACTGGCTGTTACAAAACGTGAAAACATCAACATTATTCTGTGCAATAGTTACCAAATGAACATCACTAAATAAGGTTGTCGAATATGATAATGATGATACTGAGGATTCATATCGTTATAGATAGTGTGATAACAAAACATTATTAGCTTAATGGTAATGAAAGTTTTTAGGATCATTACAGTCAGGTGACAATGGTGATGAAAGCAGTAAATTAAAGAGTATAATAGTAATTATGGTAGTAGTACCAGAGTAACAGTAGCAGCAGAAACAACCGCAATATTAGTAGTAGTAGTATTACTACTATTACTACTACTACTACTACTACTACTACTACTACTACTACTACTACTACTACTACTACTACTACTACTACTGCTGCTGCTGCTGCTGCTGCTGCCACTACTACTACTACTACTACTACTACTACTACTACTACTACTACTACTACTACTACTACTACTACTACTACTACTACTACTACTACTACTACTACTACTACTACTACTACTACTACTACTACTACTACTAATTGTAATGGTAATAATAATTATATTATTCATTTTGCCCGATCGGATTCATTTCATAACTTAAAATGATCTCAATCATGTTTGATAGAGTAAGAATAGAAAAACAACAATACTGATATTATGCAAGTGGTAGTATTGATATTGATATTGATAATCGTTATGAAAGTGATGAATTCGATGATAGTAGAGATGATAATAAATGATGCCCATCGTAATGTTTAAAATTTCTTGACGAAGAGAATTTTGTTAGTTTTTTAATTGCCATGAATATAATGTGATATGTTTTATAAATTTACGAGTTTTCTTTGAAGTTAGTTTCAATGAGCCTTTAGAATCAAAACAGATTTCGCGATCATTAATTTTTTTTTTTTAGAATGTCCGATTGTTAAGGTAGAGAATAAAACCGATTTCGCAAATATCCTTGTTTCCCGATCGAGAGAGTTTAATTTTGTACAAGGCATACGAGGGTGTTAGACAATCGACAACACTTTTGTACTGTTTCGTCATGAGGCATATGCGTATTTCACGATGCTTGAATTTACACAAATTTTCTTGGCGGCTTCAGGAAGATGCTCTTTTTAAGCGGGAGAGAGAAAGAGAGAGAGAGAGAGAGAGAGAGAGAGAGAGAGAGAGAGAGAGAGAGAGAGAGAGAGAGAGAGAGAGAGAGAGAGAGAGAGAGAGCGTGAAAGATAGATAGATAGGGTGGTAAATAGAAAGAAAAAAAAGAGCAACAGAAGAGATGTAGAAAGAGAGAAAAACTGATAAATAGGTAGATATATAGTCGGATGGACAACTATAAATACTTATATAGAAGAAAAAGATATAATACAGATATGTTAATTGGTATATAGATAGAAAGATAGATGGATACGAGACTTAGAGAGAGAACGAAAGTATGAGAGAGAGGGTCAGAGAGAGAGAGAGATATATACATAGATAGAAAGATAGAAAAGAGAGAGAGAGAGAGAGAGAGAGAGAGAGAGAGAGAGAGAGAGAGAGAGAGAGAGAGAGAGAGAGAGAGAGAGAGAGAGAGAGAGAGAGAGAGAACGCCATTATTCTCCAAGACCTTTAAAGAAATAAAGACGATTTCAGAAAGCCTAAAGGCTCCATACAAAACGCCACCGGCTCTGCCATACGCAACAGATGGTTATTTAGCAGGGTGTCTAAAGAAATCCGTTAAAGATAAAATAATGTTATCACCTCTCAATGTGTCTGTGTCTCTGTCTATCTGTGTGTGTGTGTATGTGGGTGTCTCTCTCTCACTATGCCTCAGTCTATGTTTTTGCCTCTCCTTTCCCTCATCATCTTTCGAAATTTTTTTTTGTGTTACTCGATATTCTCATATTTTTTTCTCTAATTCTTACTCCTTAGTCTATTTTTCTCTTTCTCTCATTGTTTCTCACGATGATTGTTCATCTGACTGTGCGTTCCCCTCTCCGACTACTTGATGAATTGTCCTTTCCATCTACCCCCCCCCCTCTCTCCCCACTACCATATACACACATTCTTTTCCTTCTTCCATCTCTTTCTCTTACTCTTTTTCTTTCTTCTCTATGTCTCTCGTCATGTTCCTTTGCAGCCTTCGTTTTACGAGGTCTCTATCTGTTCCAATATGGCCAGTTTCAAAATCACTCGCCAAATTGTCACAATTTTTACTAGAGCAATTGGATTGATTTAC
Source organism: Elysia crispata (assembly GCA_033675545.1). Taxonomy (NCBI): domain Eukaryota; kingdom Metazoa; phylum Mollusca; class Gastropoda; family Plakobranchidae; genus Elysia; species Elysia crispata. The sequence continues at coordinate 328,234 of JAWDGP010000612.1, read as the reverse complement.
TTAAGTCTAGATAAAGGAAGTAAAACAGGAATAGAAAAAAAGCACACATTACATTGCCTAATATTAAATGAATCGATGACTTAATCAAAGGCAGTTTTTATTTGCAAACAGGCGTGCAAGTCTTTCCGGTGTATAATTGATCTATTGATGTAGAAACAAGCCCTCGGTGGTCACTGGGTCCCCCTCAACTCAGTATAATATTTAATCTTTCTGTGTTTCTTTTGATCTTATGAAAAATGCACACAGTTAAAGGGACTTTGGCCTTCTGCAAACATTGGCCCACCATTGCCTCCACAAAATAACAAAATAGATTAAACATTAGGAATGACGAGGTATTGTGAAATATCAGCTTTGCCAAAAGCAATCTCATAAAGCTCTTTGTGAAGATGCGAAATATAGAATTTGTTTTCTCAGGTTAACACACACACACACACACACATATATATATATATATATATATTTCTATAATGTTATATATGTATATATATATATATATATATATATATTAATTTTTTTGTCTTGTAGGGATTTTCTTGGAATCAAAGAGTTAAAAAATATAGAAATAACAAGATAAATAGAAAAGTTTAATTATGGCATTCCAATATTTTGATCGTCTGCCTGTTTGTCTGTCGATTTATTTGTTTGCAAATATGATGATTTGACTACCTATCCTCCCTCTCTCTGCCTCTCTCGTACTCCCTCTCTTCCTTTATGTCTGTCTCTGTCTGTCTCTGTCCGTCTCTGTCTGTCTGTCTGTCTGTCTGTCTGTCTATCTATCTCTCTCTCTCTCTCTCTCTCTCTCTCTCTCTCTCTCTCTCTCTCTGCTACCTATCTTTCTCTCTTTTGATCTAAGTCTTTTTCACCTGTCTCAAATGTCACGCTGAGTGAGCAATAGCTCAAAATGATTGAGAAGAGGAAACAAAGTGAAGGTCAACTTTCGCACTATGCAAAGAGAAAAAGAAATTGGTTTGACTATATTCACCAAGATAAACTCAGACTTTGAGGGAAAAGACCGGATGATACGCTAACTTATAAATTAATCACTGTACAGACAAATTAGGACCTTTTCGTCCAGAATGAGCATAACAGCTTCAGTGGGTTCGTACAATTGGTTCAAAATTGCCATACATCTTTCGATACGATGCTTGCAGCCAGTTAATTTGAAGAGAGCTAAGTTTAAGGATTCAAACACATCAAAGCAGAGATAAATTATTATCCAGAATAAACCCATTTCGTTAAAACCTATGTCACAACTGCATTTAAAATGAGTAGAGAATGTTTAGGAGAAAAAGAGTTTGAGTGAGATATAGAAACACGTAACGATAATTTCGACAAATGCAAACAGGAACTTTTGAACAATATCATTCAAATCTGCTCAACCCCGCAACCTCTTCTTTTTTTGTTTTCAAAGTTAAAAATAAAAGTATATTTAAAAAAAAAAAGCCTAAAATCGGGTAAAAACAAGAGAGAAAAAAAATTGTAAATATAAAAGGAACAGAAAGAGAGAGAGAGAGAGAGAGAGAGAGAGAGAGAGAGAGAGAGAGAGAGAGAGGGGGGGGAGGGAGAAAAAGAGAGACAGACAGATAGAGAGCGAGGTAAACACAGAGCAATAGTTCAACCATACTTTTCATGCTTTTCGTTTAACACGTTGAGGAACGAGCTTTCATTGTGATGAATCAAATTATGAATTTGTGAAACGAAATGGCTTCAGTTTCTTAACATTAGAGACTAACCAATCGAGGACAAGTTAAGGTGGAAGCAAATCTCGGAACACAATGTCATTACACTGTATATTGCATAATCACCTAAAAATCTAATAATGATGTACATGTATACGAAATACAGGTGATATAATGAGATGGCATTTTGCAATGACGTTTCAATCATTTAATGAAAGATAAATTTTTAAAAATTTTAATTTTGAGTGCGACAAGCTTTTCTTTATCTTTCCAAAACCATCAATGTATTAATGTAACCTCCTTTATATCTTTTGAACATTGGCACAATATACTGTGTTTAATATCACGAAAATGTATCTTTTTCATAGAACTGTTTTGGTTCAGCTCATTCTAATGATGAGAGAGCCACTTTAAACTTTGAAGACAAAGAACTAGCATCATTCCTTTTCCGTATCGAAGAGAATGAAAGCCAGATGTTCACGGTAGCTCTCCAATGCTTGGCTCACATCATCGAGAATGGTGAGAAATGTTTTGGATGACAGCGGCTTGAACTCGGCTAATAACCGATCATCCCGACAAAGTTCCGATTCTTTGCTGAGGGAGTTCCAGTAAATAAATAATGCACAACCGATGGCTACAAAGGTGAAGACTGGCGAGACGAGATATTATTAGCATTTTTTTCCCACATTTTCTGGATACTTAGAAAACCGTCGTTTTCTAATTAAACAGCGGCAGCAATACCGTTACTGTGTTAACAGATCGAGAATTCGAATCATTTAGCGCTGCTTATAGCGTTCTGCTGGCGTCTTGACGGGTTGCAAGACCAGCTCATATAACCTGAAAGGAAAACAAAAGATACGCATTATGACCAAGAACATTAATAACTACTAAAAAAATCATACTCGCACAGGTAGAAGCATTCAATTCATACGTTTAACATTCTTGAGGTCGCTTTCAGAAACCGCACAGAAAAGCCCTCTATACTTCTTAACCTTTTCTTTTTCTGATCATGCACCCTTTCTAGGAGATTACCTTTTAAGGACTGCCATGGGTACATTGTACAAGTAATACCAAGGGATCGCAACTGCTTAGTTTCAGCCATATGTGTTATAATATAATTTGTTACCTGTCCAGGCACAGAGACTATTTAACTCTCATCTAGTTTCAGAGTATTCTGATTTGCTGAGATCCAACCACACCACCAGATAGCCCAGGCTAGGATTGGAATACATTCTAAATTGTGCAAGTCCTTTGCCTGTCTCAGAGTTTCAGACCGACGCAAAATGTGAAAACAGCTGTTCTTATGTATTTTAGAAGAAGCGGGTGCAGCAAAAATGGTGAATCACCCATAAAAAAACGTTAAGAGAGATTAACGGACATTGCGCAGCTTAGAACTAAAAAAAATTGGCAATTTGTTTATTCGAATTTTCAAGTGAAAAGCAATAAAGCGTACATTGTCTTGTTTTTGTTGTTGTTGTTGTTGTTGTTGTTGTTGTTGTTGTTGTTGTTGTTGTTGTTGTCGTTGTCGTTGTTGTTGCTTTTGTTCTTATTTTGCTGTTGTTATTATTATTATTGCTGTTTTCTTCTTCTTCTTCTTCTTCTTCTTCTTCTTCTTCTTCTTCTTCTTCTTCTTCTTCTTCTTCTTCTTCTTCTTCTTCTTCTTCTTCTTCTTCTTCTTCTTTTTCTTCTTCTGCTTATTCTTCTCTTCTTATAGGAGAGCTGTTGTTGTGGGATTAGAACGTTCGCCATGATAACCGACATTCTTCACTGTTTCCCATTCCGACTGTTTGTGAGTGAAGTTTGCGACCTCATCTTTTAGTCTCGCCCTCCCCTACATGGCGTGATATTTCCTTATTATAATTGATCTATTTCAAACAATTAAGCAGTCCTCTTGATCTTATTCTTCAAACATGTTCTAAGTTAAACACAAATGAGTTGTCTAAAAGTCACTAAACAAACCACACAGCTGTGTGATTAGGGGTTATCCTACTGACCAGATGTTGAGATGCAGCATGATACTGTGGTATTGCACCTGTTTACAACGGATTGTGTGTTTATCAATCTTATTTGGCAAAGGCACACATCTGAAATTTGCTACATCCAGCGATTAATTTTGGGATAGCCTGAGCGTAGTGTAGAGAATGTAGCTTGATCTTCTCTACAAAGTCGATGCCACTTATAGGTGATCTTATGGCAGGCATTTTAAAGGCAAATGTAATTGCATATGCTTGGTCCTTAATGCTACCGACTTAGCAAATTTTTAAGATATTTTTTTTAATGAATCCTTAGCATTCCGGATTTTGTGAGCCCATGTTCTCTATTTCTTTGATCTCAATTACTTCTTTTTTGGTCATTTTGTCTTACCCAGAGAAGGCAAGAAACGCATAGAAGCGAAGTGGTTGAAATGCTCTTGGTGAAGTAAATTTTATTGTCTTTTTTCTTCCTAATAGCGAAATCCGCTCCCCTTCTGCCTCTCTGTTTCACTGTTTTTGTCCTTTTTCTCTCTCTCTCTCTCTCTCTCTCTCTCTCTCTCTCTCTCTCTCTCTCTCTCTCTCTCTCTCTCTCTCTCTCTCTCTCTCTCTCTCTCTCTCTCTCTCTCTCTCACTATCTTTTCCGCTCTTATTCCCTCGTTCACTATTTTTATTCCAAGCGAACCTGTGCAATATTCCAAGCTTCTCAAGATCGATAAAATTTATCGTGGATGAAAACGCTACGTCACTTATCAGCAATATCAGATGTTATAGCACAAATCGTTGAAATTGCAAGGGTCTTGGATCAATATTTGGCCGAATGGGCTGGATAATTTAATAGCTGGATCAGATTACAGCCCACCGAAACTCGGTAGAGCTGTGGTCAGCTTTCTCTCTCACGCCGTTAAAGCTGCACTGAATTTTTAGATAATTCTCTCAATATAAGAATAAGCTGCTTCTTTAAACTTTATGCCAGCTAGCATCTCTGATCGAATCTAGCTATGTAGCTTTTTCAACAATAACATTTTCAATTCTTAAGAGATTTTTTTTGTTAGTACGCGTTTTACAAAAACATGAAAAAAATACCTAACACAATAACATTCACAAACACAATAACAATGCCTAATAACGTTTCAAAAGAAAAATCTAACGCGAATATTAAATATCAGTAACTGTTATACGATATAATTTCGATGAAACTGTGGTGCAACTTTAATCATCAAAATTTTTCACAAGCTATCCTATATTAAAGGGGTGAACGTGATCATAATAATTTTTTACCCAGAGTCCACTGGTGCAAGAACTCATTTTTTTTACTATAGGCTTTCAAACCAGTTTGAAAGAAAGGAAAAAGAAAAGGCGCTGCTCATAAGAATTCTTTCCACTATCCTGAATTTCAATCTTGTCAATGCGTAATTTTTAGCAATAGCATTATATTTCCATACCCCACTAGTTTACTCTTTGTACAGGGCGGTTTAACAATAAAATTGCGACCAGAACGTTGTAAAAAACTAAAATGGTTATGATCTACGTCAGGAAATGCATTATTATAATTCTAAAATTATCATTGACAATTACACAAAGGTGTAATTAAATGGAGCAATGCACAGTTATAAAGAGATTAAAATTATCACATTCCCAGCGAGGTGACTCTAGTTTAAAAAGAAAGGTCTCAAGTCTGCGAACAAAGTAGGCTGCCAGTTAAAGGAATGTTATTTGATTTAAACAGTTTCAGTGACATTTCATAAATTCACATGATGGTAAATAAATTTAGAATAAAAACATTCAATCTTGTTTAATATAATTTGATGAATTAAAAATTTCAGACACCAAAGGCAAAATTTCCTCAAGGGATTTAAGCCTTAAATAGAAATTTCACGCACTTATCTTGTGTTTCTGCCAATGACCAATAAACCAAAACAAAACAAAACAAAAGATTGAATGATGTATTGCTATAAATCATTAAATGAGTGTGACAAAAAAAAAAAAATCACCTCAAATTTATCGGTCATTTTTGCGACGTCCAAACTTGGAGAGAAACGCCTGGCCAGCCCGAGATGACGACGCCGTAGACGAGGATGTTGGGGAGGAAGTTGCAGGCGGCGAGTGGAGTGGCAGGACAGGCACTTTAGTTTTCTGCGGCGGAGTGGCATTTCCTGGCGACGAGGAGGCGGAAGCACTGCCTTGGGGGGCGGGGCTGACTTGAAGAGGACTCATGCTACTGGCGCCTCTAGAGGAGCGCGAGTCAGTTCCACCCCCTATGTTGGTAGTCGTCATCGAGTCGCTGAGCGTTGGCCTGGCCGCAGCGCCTGGGGCAGGTGAAGGTCGCGGAGTCATCCTGGCTTGCCGGCGTTGCTCGCTCCGTGAAGTCATAAGATCGAGCTGCCTCCGGCGCTCCTTTTCGACCTTCTCGTCATGGTCCTCCAAGGCGTTTAGCAGACAAGCAGTCTCTATATGTCGAGCCTAAAAGATCAAAAAAAAAAAAAATCTTTCCAAGCTCGTGTGCAACTTCATGAGATAAAATGTGTGGACCAATGGAAAGTGATTTGAAATGATATAAAAAGAAAGAGAGAGAGAGAGAGACAGAGAGAGAGAGAGAGAGAGGGAGAGGGAGAGAGAGAGAGAGAGAAAGAGAGAGAGAGAGAGAGAAAGAAAGAAAGAGAGAGAGAGAGAGAGAGAGAGAGAGAGAGAGAGAGAGAGAGAGAGAGAGAGAGTGAGAGAAAGAGAGAGAGTAAGGGTGAAAATAGGCGTGAAGCCGAAAAGTTGGAAATCAATGTGCAAAATGACAAGCAAGTTAAAAAATAGTCTGCATTGATATTGAATGGCTGACCAGGTTAATATTTATTGTCATGTCAAAATGTGTAGAAATTATGAGCCCTTTTTACAATGAGTTGTTTTATGTCTGTTACATGCATACTTCCACCAGAAAGTTCTGTAACGCAAAGACATTAGCTGGAATGACAAAACGATCAGCATAGAGTTTGTTTCTGTCCTACAACATCACTGCAACAACAACAAAAAAAAGGCAAGATGAAATATTGTTTGTTAAGGATAGACGGAACTGGAGGCTCATATTCACAATTCAACAAACATCTCCCTCATTCTTGTCATGGTCTCGCTTGAATGAAATGTGATGAGCTTTGTTGGTTGACAGATTGGTTCTTTTATAGAGTCGATCCGGTGTCGGATGATCTCAAAGATTCTTGTGCACGCTGGTTCCGTTATGGTCAGAGAGTGTAAGATATCGTTAAACAATCAACTAACACTTGTAAGAAAATCGTACATATTTCAGGCCCATCGAACTGTGATGATGAAAACTGTCCAAATCATCTGTCCTCATCCACTTTAAAGCAATGAATACGTTTTGGATGGCGCATGAACAAGATCCAAAATCAAGGATAATCATGTTGTCCCCTTTTACTTATCTGTTCCGTAACAGATGATGTTTTTTTTTTTAATTGCAGTCAGAATAAATATTACAATCTATTCTTTGTTTTAATTTTTCTTTAAAAATTTTCAATAAAGTCATATGTTTGTATAGTCCTATGATAATTTAATTATGTTGATATTGTGTTCATGGAAGAAAGTTCGAAGTATTCATGACGCAAATAAACGGTATTTAAATGTTTTCTAAGAGAAGAAACTACCCTCGAAAATTTCGAGATTTCAATATATTAGGTGGTTCTTTTACCCTCTAGGTAGATAGTAGAATTCCCCTCTATACTGTTTTAGCTGATGTTTTTTGCTGTTGCTGATAACCAATTGATTCAACTCTAAGTGACCTGAAAATTAATAACCATATATTTGCGATCGAAAAACAACTGATAGACATCGCAAATCGCATTTTGTTAAAGGACTTTAAAGTAAAATCTCTTGTAAAATCACACATAACTCTTACACTGTTACCGACAAAAGGATACAACAAGTTATCGGCATCGCAAGCATAATTGTTTGAGGTACCCTGTGAGTCCTAATCCTTTTCTTTCACTTTTCAGCATCTGTCTTTTGTCTCGCTTTTCCCGTCTGCAAGACCTGAGAAAACCCTAGATGTGCAACCCAAAATCAATCATGCCTATATCGCTAAGCCACTCTATGCCGCGCGTAAATCTTCTCACCCTACTTACCGTTACAATAGTATCGTCGGCACTGTCACTCCGTGGTGTTCCAGGAAGCTGAAGGTCCATCTCATCCACTCGAGCCGACACAGTACGTACTGTGGCCGGCGTGGCTAGGGCTGACCATTTGGTACTGGACATGACGGACGTGCCTGTGCTGCAGGTGCTGGTCACCAGTACCGAGTTCTCGGACAGATAGGAGCACATCGTGGATGTTGATGCCATAGGCTGGAGCGTGGCATTTGTGCCACCATGAATAGGGGAGGAGCAGACTTCAAGTCCGGAGTCACCGTCGTCTTGCTCTTTCGAATTATTGCTGTCGTCGCCGCCACCACGGGCTGTATTAAGAGAGTTGAATTGCTTAGTCTTTCTAACGTTCATTGTTAATTTTTCTATAAACTCCTGTGCCTTGTGATTCTTCATAATGAGCTTTTTCTGAAGCTCCTCGCGTTTTGGAGGTGGCAGTCTCATTCTTGACTGGGCGTGAGAATAGTAGAGAGTAAAATTGTTCACGACTATTGGGACGGTGAACGCCACAACAAGTACCCCGCACAGTACACACAGTGAGCCCAGAAAATAGCCTCCTTCCGTCTGCGGCACTTTGTCCCCATAACCTACTGTTGTCATTGTCACCAGTGCCCACCAAAACGCTATGGGTATATTCGTAAACGTCGAGTTCTCGGTATAAAATGCTACGCTGGCGAATATTAATACTCCAGTGAATAGGAAAATAACCATCAGAAGCAACTCCTTGGTGCTCACTTTTATGGTATAGACGAGGATTTTGAACGCAGTGTAATGTTTCATCAGCTTGAATATTCGGAGCACCCGAATGATCCTTAGAGCGAGAATCGTTTTGATGATCTGGGAACTCTTGTCTGTCGGGTCCACAGATTTCATGACGATGGACACGAAATGTGGCAAAAGACAAAGAACGTCGATAACATTAAGAGGCTGCCGCATGAAATCTGACTTCTTAGGCGCGAAGAATATTCTAGCCGCGAATTCGAGGAAGAAAAAACCGGCACAGATGTAGTCCAAGTACGTCATGCTATCATGTGGCTCGGATTCATCGTAAGGGAGCTCATTTGGGTCGTTGAATCTACAGCAGCATGTATGACGTGACGTGAGCGTCCGCGTGCAGGAGGATGCGGTGATAGTGCTCGTGCCGTTGTAGTTATCATATGGCACGCGGAACAGGTGGTGTGTCTCTAGGACAAATACAGCGATGGAGAGTAACACAAAGAACATAGATGCGATGGCGTAGATCTGGAAATGAATAAAAAACCAGACCAATAGTAACTGACATGCTTCATTTATTTCCATAATTACCTACGATGACGTGGTGCAAAATTTTGTAAAGAATTACAAAGACGATGATTAACAAAACTAATGTTTAAAAGACAATCTTCAAAGTTGAATTTAAAGCATTTATATTAAAGGCACATTGAAGATTACAGATTCGAGTATAAGAAAAGAATCGTTAAGTTGGTTTTTTCAAACCTTTACCCCTGCCCTTAAGACGGACACTATGTATAGAATAAACGCTCTTGATGGCCAGATTGTGTCAAATCAACTTGAAAGCCATTGATAGTTACTGTAGCTTCTGCGGTAAAGATTAAACATTCTCGGTCGAAAATATTATCTCAGATGATTTCCTTTATCTAAAAAGTAAGAATCGTTTTCATGTAACACGATGCAATTTTTTGATAATCACATGTTTTGTGTGTACATGCACAGGTGACTAATTATAATATCTCAAGAATTTTTTTTCTTTCTAGCGTACTCTTCAATATTCATTATCTATTTTCTTAAAAAGCTATGGTTAAAAAAAAATGTGCTCATATTGAGCTAAAAAGTCAACGTATACTTTTATAAAAAGAAGCTAAAGGAAATAAATGCCCCTAGCATTTCCTTTTCCTTTTCCTTCGATGCATGAAGCTTTCACCGAGAAAATCACTTCTTTTTGGCCACTTGGCTAATCTCTATCTGGCAGGTCGAAGATAAAACAACAACAGCAAAACCACATGATATATCCGATTCCATGTTTTACAACATTGTGTCGATAATATCGGTCAAAGTCTGCCAATATCAGATCAATATTTGCATATCTTATTGCTCTCTAAACCACCTAATTCCTCCCCCCCCAAAAAAAAAAAAAAAAAAAAATATCTCAGCCATATTTTCATGGTTTGCATAGCGAACGATTTTGTCTAGAAACTTCATTATATTTATTGAAAATATTGAAATACACTCAGTGATCGGTCATTTAAACATTACTTCTTTGTCGCTATTCAACACTTTTATAAAATTTGAAGTCTCTGTCGATGAAATCCCCATTGCAAACGATTACTTTCCCTACGGCTCGAAATATGTTCATAAGGTCGAGATAATTAGGGGCAAAAGGATTTTAAAAAGCAAATTGATAAACAAACTAAATTAAAAACCACGGGCATATTAAAATTGAAAAGAATCGTCATTAAGATACCTTTTTATGCTTTATTCACAATGTATCCATACAATTAATATTTTTGTTGTTTTCAATAAATTTTTTAATTCTATTCATATTGTTCAATTTTTACCATATTAATACATTCATTCATTTTCTCTTAAGTCGAAACGAGCTGTTTTTGTTTGCTTTTCTAAACGTGAACAAACCTTGGCTTCTCGAGATGAGGTGGGGTCCTCGAGGAAAATCCATACTTTCTTCTTGAACTGCATAAATGGTGAAGGGTTCTTGCCGAAAGCGTCAGCGTCAACATTGAAGGTGAACGTGTCATCAATCTCAGCTAGTGTCTGTTTATTCTCTTTGAAGCGGTTGTAATGTCCCCAGCAGCAGGGCTCAATATCTAGCTCTGTCAAACCCCAAAACTCTAATTCCTGGATACAGATATATGGAAATGAAATCAACATTAGCAAGAGTATGATTTAAATCCATCCACGCACCCCATCAGAGAGAGCTGAGCATCAAGTCTCGCTCCTCCAGTCTTCTTAAAGAACTCTCACTACTACATTGTTTTTTCAAAACACATACCTTGAAGTATTCCACTTTTCTATACTCTGATGTTTCAACTCGTGAAAAATTGTTGAAGAGACTACAAAAAGTGAGAAAAAGAATTCTCATATATTAAACTCGAATCTATATAAAGCATATTACAAATTACACCAATGCAGTCGATCGCAGCAAATATCAATTATGAAGAATCTGGACATACTTATAACCCATATCTTCAAAGAAGGACGCCTCGGCAATCTCTGATGTGTTTTTTGACAGTCATCCTTCGTTCATCACCGTTATAAGATTGATGACACACAGTCTCTGACAGTTTCATGGTTTTGCTTGCGGTTGTTTGTTTGCTTCTTCTTAGCGTGTACCTTAGACAACTTCAATGACTTTTTACAATGTTTGTGGACACAAGGATTTCTATTGACAATTTTTTTCCATTTGCTGGAAATAAATGGTTGGATAGTAAATTAATGTTTAAGACCTTTGTTAACTGTTTTCGTAAAAAAAAAAACCATGTTTTTGTTTATTGAATTTAAACTGTTCAAAGAAAGCCCATGTTCCACAGTTATATATTAAGAGATATTAAGTTTTTAGAGTGCTTTAGAGCGTTTATTTTTGACGGTTCGTTTTTTAAATTTTGTAAGTCTTATCTCGATATTTCTCAGTTTGCAATATATACAACAACTGACTAATTTTTCTTTCCAATGTCATTTTCGTCTGCAAACAGATTCAACACATTTGGTTATTTCCTGTGTTGTCTTGACTTTGCTTTCTTTAGTCACCAGAAACATGAAATATTGGTTAAAGTATGTTAAAGGCATTACGAAAATCTAGCTAAAGAATTGGTTCGATTGGCAGATTGATTAAAAATATGTATCCAAGGTGATCTTAGACTATTGCAGTTATAACAAATATATGATCCGTGTAAATGGGTTGCACTTAAAAGACATAGGCTTCAAACTGACACATTTTAATGGAGTAGTGATATAAGCCTGAAACACTTTATATCGCGAAGGAACAAAGACTTAAGCCTCATTTCTATACATTGTTACTAACAAAAACTAGACAATTAAATGCCTAATCCATAAGAATGCCGCAGGGGAAAACAAAAGCAGACAGGCGGTATTCGGAAATTTTTAACATTTTCATTACCAACTTTAAATAAATTTGAAACTATCAGATTTTTCGAATATGTTCAGTAACAGAAATTTAAGCTTTATCAACATGTTTAATATCTTTAAGTATGATATGCCGGGTTTTGCGCGTGTAACTTTTTTTTTAACATCAACACCCCAGGTCCTGAAAGATTTCAGGATGCGCGTTTTACTAAAAGAATGATTTGCTGGCAGAAAAATAAAGAAAGAAAAAAGAACAAAAATGTTTTAAAATGAGTAAAAAATGGTTCAAGCTTTTTTTTTCTTGAAGATAGGTTCCAACGTTTGATACCTTAAACTTTTTCACGAAAGTTGATAAATCAATTATCTGTATACACCGAGGAAGAAAGACTTTGGTGGCTTCAGCCAGCTTTCATGCTTTTTATTTCTAGAAGAAAACAACCCCCCTCCTCTCCCGCCTGCCAACTCTCCGACCGAACTTTTCTTATCGGTAACCAACTGATATAATCTCGGAAGTGAGAAGGAAAAAGAAGGAAAAGAATAAGCCAGCAATAATGTTCGTCAAGAAGAAGATAACATATATCTCCTAACCCTTCACTCACCCCCCCCCCCCTTTTTTTGTTTTTCAAAACAACAACAAACAAACAAAAAACGAAAATAGAAAACAAACCGGAACAAACGGACATAACAATTTGCAAATACAAAAGAGATCAAAACTCTAAAACATAATTCTTAGATGTTTTTGATAGCTTTTTTCAATGGCAAGTATTATTGAGAAAGAATGGATGGTAAATATTTTCCAGCTCACAAAGTTTCATCAACAGCCCGGAGTAATCTGCCCTTAGCTGCTTCCCGTTGTCAGGGGTACCCTGGCCAGTTGTTTAGATTACGTTTTCGTAACCTATCGAAACCTCGCCCACCTTTGTTTGGCATCATCAAAGCCCTCAAGCATTTCACGGATCAAATAGTCTTTTTGAGTGTCTCGCATTGATTAACGGACTTGGTCGAGTGAGGTTGTCACAAGGGAGGCTACCAGTGAAGCGGAACAGCCCAGGTTTCGTTTGAACGCGAAGTACACGCGTGAGTGGCCCGCAATGAAATTAAATACAAAATAAATTGATGACTGGAATCTTGTCTTGGAATAAAATATGAAAGTATTAACAAAACATAAATTATGCTTACTGACTAACAAGAAATAAAAAAATGAAAACAATATAAACTAAAAGAGTACAAACTCTATATAAATCTATGCTTGAAAAATCATTCGGTGAATGTGTCACACATTGAACACTTGAATCTCTCAAAATCAAATAAAATGGTTAGAGTTAGTACATAAATTAGTGTTCTTTTTTGGAAAACCGTTTGACAACGGTTAAACATATATTATTTGAAGTAGATTGTTATCGATATAGGAACAAATGTAGACAGGTCGGTCCACAGACATATCATAGAAAGGTTGACAGAAAGGCAAACGAATGGATGCAACGCTTGATTTAGGCCTTTTTTTTCTCTTTCAAGATTACCAACAGTTTACTCAAATAAGCTCAGAGCCCTGGGAAAGGAAGCTTTAAGGCGAGGTGTGCTAGTTGTCCCAGTTTTCTGAGAATGATATTTTGCACCCCCCCTCCCCAACCCATTTTTCTTTCACCGTGAGCTGTGGGTATTCCCAGAATTCGTGTTTTTTTTTTCATTCTTAGTTTTTACTTTCTACTCCATATCATAAATTGTAAATCGTTTAATTTTTACCTTCAAAGTCTCTCTGCTAACTCTTTAATTAAGCCCCCACCCGTCTTTTGTTCTTCAGAAAATCATTTTTTACTTCACAACAGCATCTTTTGACAATTTTTTTCTTATCTCCTTCCTCAGTTTGCGTGGATTTTTTTTTAAAACTTTCACATTTTTTCTCATTTTAACACTATACACAAGACGTTGTGACCATAACTTTGAAAAAAAAATTGTTTTGTTCCGGAGTTAACTTCCTTTGAATCGTTTTTTCAAGTGGCATCACCGTTAACATAAAAAAATAGTACTACATCTTGACTTTGAAATACAAATTGAAAATGCTAGTCGCAATGTGTTCTAAAGCAGACATATAGCTTCCAATGGTTAAAATTTGAAGTCAATTGTAGGAGCCTTTACGTTAAAAAAAGATACACAAAAATCAAAGATGGCGGCCGTTACCGCGCAATGGTTAATCTTTTTTTTTTTTTTTCGTATTAATACTTTTTTATTCTAACTTGGATACGGGTTATCTTTGGTCACATTTTTTTTTCGGTTACACCTAGCAAAAACGTCATTAGTGTCTCACCTCTCCTTAAAAATTCAGATGATACAAAGTTCTTTTTCTAGAAAAGAAGCATGCTAACGAGTCTGACGCAAGAGTTAGAATTCTAAAACATCATTTCTAACGGTCGAAGAATTTTAGTTATGACTTAAATATAATATAGTAATTGCTAACATCAACTAAGCATGGTTGGAACTTAACTTACTTTTTGCAAATGGTTTGTTTACAATGGGAACTTCATAAAATAATTGTAGATACACATTTATTTCCATCCCACTTGAAGCTCAAAAAAAGGAAAAACAAATCTCTCGTTACACTTTCATTAACAGTGGCGTAACGCCAAATCGTATTTTTAGTGAATCCTTTGGCTATTGGTAAGGTAACGCCGAATCAGATTTTAAGTGAGTCTTTGGCTATAGAGCTGGTAAGGTAACGCCGAATCATATCTTAATTGAGTCCTTTGACTTAAGTGCTGGTAAGGTAAGGTGAACCATATTTTAAATGAGTCCTTTGGCTATAATGCTGGTAAGGTAAAGTAAGGTCGAATCACACCTCTTGGTGATTTCTCTAACAAAAGTGCTGGGTATAGAAAGCCCATTTATAACTTAGATGAGTCCTTTTACGGTGGCTGAAAATAAGCGCACGCAATATCATCAATTAATGTAGATTGAACGGAGACAATACTACGTGGAAGTCAAAGTGACTGAAATTAAAACATATATATATTCCCCTCCGAACCCCAGCCCGTTTTTTATTCTCATAATTTAAGATGCTCTTGAACAGATGGCCACGATTATTTCGTTTCGATTTCCTCTGAAACAGTAGCTGCTGAGATATTTGAAAAAATGGGACGGGATGGATAACAAGAAAGAGGGTAGAAAGTTGGATAGATATAAAGAGATAGACTGACAGGCAGAGAGCTGGAGAGAGAGAAAAAAGAGAGAGAGAGAGAGAGAGAGAGAGACAGAGAGAGAGACAGACAGACAGACAGACAGACAGACATACAGACGGACAGACAGAGACGGACAGAGAGAGAGAGAGAGAGAGAGAGAGAGAGAGAGAGAGAGAGAGAGAGAGAGAGAGAGACAGACAGACAGAGAGACAGACAGACAGACAGACAGACAGACAGACAGACAGACAGAGACAGAGAAATGGTTGAGATTGATTGGCTCAGCGAAGGAAGTGAAAAAAGATCCTTATAGTCTTTGATTACTTCTCTCATGGTGCCTTTCTGAATCGCACGAACTCGATCGTTCTTGCTCTCTTTAACTCTACCTGTCTGTCTCCGTGTAAGCTAATCTATTGATTTCTACCTCTCTACTTTTACCTCTTTCTCTTACTCTCTCTCTCTCTCTCTCTCTCTCTCTCTCTCTCTCTCTCTCTCTCTCTCTCTTTTTCCCCTCGCCAATCTCTCTTCCTCTTAGTCTTTCTTTGCCTCCGTGTCATCATCGCTCTTTTTATTTCAATCTTTCCTCTCTCTCTCTCTCTCTCTCTCTCTCTCTCTCTCTCTCTCTCTCTCTCTCTCTCTCTCTCTCTCTCTGTTTCTTGGCTTTTCTCTTTTCATTGCAAAGCTTGTCATCACTCTTTCTGCTCTCTCTCTTTGGTTTACAGTTGTTTTTTTAATTTTAATCGCGCCCCACTTCAGTTTAATATGTTTTTTTTTTTAATCTCAAATATCTTTGCTTATGTCATTAATATTATGTCACTTTCAGAACCTTAAAGTATCTCTCTCCCTTCCAACCCCTCCTCTCTCTCTCTCTCTTTCTCTCCCTCTCCCCCTCCCTCTTTAACTGTCCCTTCCCAAGACCCGATGTCATTTATGCGGCGCAAATGGTTTTTTCATGTCGGCCTGGAACTGTTATAGTGTTTCATGTCACCCATTTGAAATCGCAACAATAACACGTCCTAGGGTAGACGATACTTTTAACACTGATTATCAAACACAAAGGTAGCAATGACACCGTGTATGAAAAAGGCAACGTATAGGTCATCAGGGTACCGGGGCATGTTTCGTGTGAGGCTCTGACAGCAAAATAATCGTGGACAGACTCCATAATAGGACAGTTTGTTTCTGCTCTCTATCAGGTAATGCTTGCTTTATGAGTTGTGAGGGGAAAAAAGACTTGCGATGGTTCCTTTAATTGTTTGTGATTTCGACAAAACTTATATTTACGCCTTCAAAGATGTAAGATAAGCGTAGAAGAAAAAAAAAATTAGAGAGAAAGAGGGAGAGAGAGAGAGAGAGAGAGAGAGAGAGAGAGAGAGAGAGAGAGAGAGAGAGAGAGAGAGAGAGAGAGAGAGAGAGAGAGAGAGAGAGAGAGAGAGAGAGAGAGAGAGAGAGAAACACAAATGGGAAGATGTGAGTACAACAGAGATCAAAAGGATGCCGACGAAATAAAGAGAGAAAGGCACAAAGACTGTAGTATAAAGGAGTAATAGATAGCTGGCGGTCAATAAAGCATAGAGAAAAAGAGAAGAAAGAGAGGAGAAAAGGTTGTAAAAGAGAAAGAGAAGAATGGGAAGAAAGAGAGAGAGAGAGAGAGAGAGAGAGAGAGAGAGAGAAGAGAGAGAGAGGGCAAAGGATAGAAAGAGATTAAGGAGAAGTGAGAGAGGAAAGGAGGGGGTTAGTAAAAGATAAGAGATAGAGATAGATTGACTACAGCAATCACAAACCCAACTTTCAGACAGATCGACAGATTTGATGGAAGAATGAAGAATACAAGAGATAGAGACAGACAGGGATGGGGAAGGAATCCACGGTCACATTTCACATGAGTCAAATTGCTGCCTCTTATGAAGGAGGAAGTGATTGAGTACATTAATGTTTTATAGATTGGTTAGGAATATGATTGTGTATACTTTTTTAATGCAAACACAGTCATGCAGTGCTTCTTCTTCGATACAAATAAGACATGCACTTAACAGAAATGTTATTCGCTTGCATAATAATGTTTAATCTTCATAGCTTTCAATTTTGCCAACAGGAAGAATGCATAATAGAAAATCAATCAACTAGAAACGTAGAAGTTCTTCACTGTTCACATATCAAAGAAGTAAATCATTGATTATGAATTTTGTGAACTTCCTGGAGCAAACAGAACTTGGAAACGCACTAATTTGCAACAATGCTCCGCTAGTATTGAAAAAAAAAAACAACAGAATTTCTTTTGTGAATGAGAAAGTATGACCCAAAGAAGACGTGAAGAGATATTCAATATTTTATGGAACAAACGTTTAATGTGTGTAGCCTTGCGTTCCCATGAAAACAATGACCAAATGTTTTATTGAGTGTGAAAATTGAACACTTCATCGTAAACAAAATGCACATTGTCTCTTGCTGAATATCTATTCCGGTACTCTATAATTAGAATCATGAATGTGTCTTTTATTAAGATAGTGTGAAAATACAAAAGCTAGCATTTTTTATGGCTTACACTTGTTGTAGGGAACTTTTATTGATTAGTATTGTGGAAATCTTTATTGGTAAAATTGTGAAATAACAGATATCCATATTTATGTAACTTAGAAATTTAGATGATTCAAAGGATATTCTGTGGCGTTAAGAGCATTACCGTCTATTGGACATCCATACTTTGTCCTGTCTTTAGCTTTGACTTGTTTAAACAATCGAAGACTTTGATGCTCATGTTTGGATACAAAATTCAGTACGAAATGAGATAGGCTCAATGTTCAGACTTCATATTGATACATAGGAAACTCCTTGAACAGAGAAAGCCTGACATCTATATTAATGTTAATCGTCTTAAATTACAATAAAGGAGAATAAAAATCAGCAGCAAAAACAACGGTAAACAGAGCAGTTTAAATAAAAAGAACCCAGAAAGCCAGTCATTATAGCGTTTTCTATCCTGTATGTAAAGTGTTCCATGGATCTTATATAAAATCGCTTCTAATTTTGATGACAGATTCGAATAGTTTAATAATTAAAACCTTAAAGCAAATTCCCTCAGGAGTGTAAAATTTTGCAAAAATAGCCCAAGAAGTTTTCAGACCAAAAAATATTAAAAATCATTTGTAGGACAGACAAGTTATAATTAAAAAGAATGACAATTTAAAAAACTATGACAAGCTAAGCAGATTGAACAGTTTCAGCATTCAGTGGAAAACGCGATATTGAAAAGACTCAAAAAGTCAGACGCAGTTTCAAGTGTTTTTTTCTATCACTTAACACATAAAAATAACTCAAGTGATTACAAAATGACATCCGTAAATTGATGCTTTTAACAGGGTCGGTCTATATTCCAACCTTAAAGTTCTTTATGAAACAGCAGGAACAACAAAAACAACAACAAAAAAAAAAAAATTCACAGAAAGACATGAAGGAAAGGGAAGGCGTAAACTTTGTGTGGCTAGAAGACTCGCAACAAAGTGAGTTTAATGAGATGTTTGGGGAAAAATGCGTTACAGCACTCTGTAGCAACAGAACCAGAATAATAAGACGTTCGTAGAAAACTAGACGTCAAATGTTTCAGTAGCTACCGAAAATAGGGTAATAAGGCGTTAAATCATTCTGAAGCAAAAGAATCAGATTAATAAGACCTTCGGGGGAAAAAATAATAGATTTCTCTGAGAAGAAAAGCACAAAAAACCTTTAATTTGATTTACGATTCTTTCCCAGTCTACAAAGACAGCAGTGACAGATTGTTTCCATAGTGGGTTAAAAAACACGGACTGATTTGAAAATCTCCTTTATTTTGCTCCGCCCTTTTAAAAGATGTGCGGAGAAAGAACGCCTGTTATTGAAGCGAACTGAAGAAATTGAAAAGCATTATTTTAATGGCTGTAGCAGTCGGTATGTAATTGTCATGACAGTAAAGGAATCTTTTTGATTTGTTTTTGACGAAATTTTGTGTATTATAGTAGAGTTTACAATAATTATGAAGAAAGCTGTAGAATACGTGCTTGATGTCTAATACTTTGTACAACATACACACGAGAATAAGTTATAATGCTATCGCCGTTGATCTCATTCAGCCTCTTATTATTACACTTAGCAAAGATTATCCGGGAGCATCTAAAAAGAAATACATTTCTTAATTATATGCTTATCTTTCTTGCACTATTTATTATCTTTCGACACTCTCTTGCTCTTTCTTTCTTGATATTCTGTCTTTTAATGTGTGTTTATATGAGAGAAAGGAAGGAAGGACAGCAACAGAGAAAGAAGGAGTTAAGAGAGATAGGGATAGACATAGAGATAGGGATAGAGATAGGGAGAGAGAGAGAGAGAGAGAGAGAGAGAGAGAGAGAGAGAGAGAGAGAGAGAGAGAGAGAGAGAGAGAGAGAGAGAGAGAGAGGGAGAGAGATCAAACGAAAAGCTGAAGTGTGCAATGGCTTTTTCCATGAGAAGTAGCGGAAATATGCCCGATGGTGCTCAATAATTGTGGAGAATAAAAAATGCCATGCCGGGCCAATCTAAATTGGATCCATTCTTCGCTTGAATAGTCACAGAGCCTGTGCTCGAAATTATTGTTCTTCAACACAGAACCTTGGGTTTGTATGCTAGTCTGTCCTTTTTAAGTGCACGGGTGTTTCTTTATGTTAGCCCTTTCTCAGTATGTCTTTCTCCAACTGTCCTCATTGTCAAATCATCTTCATGCCCCTAATGTACGGGAAACAACTCACACATATTATGCCAAAATAATCTAAATTTAGGGAAAGTTCTTCGGCATCCAAATGAGCTACCGAAGGCATTAAAGATTGTGGGATTCAGTTCAAAACGGCATGTTCCATACCATCACCACCCATCCATCCCCCCCCCCCCCCCATCTTTCATTTCCTTTTATTTTTCTCCTCATGAGGACATGTGGGGCAAGAGGTACATCGAATAACAATTCAATAAGTGGGGGGAAGGGGGAAGAGTTATGGACAGACAAAGAGGGACCAGGAGGCAGAAAGTTGTCCCTTTCAAATGATTGTGTAAAACGTTTTGCCTTCCTTCAACAATATTAATTACAAAGAAAAAATTCTTACAAATAATAATGTTTATTGTTAAATAAAATTTTATTCAGGTTATAATAATTGTTATTGTATTTTTCTTAGGACAAAAAAAAAGATGTGTAGCAAATATTATAGTAAGTCCAGCTAAGGAGAACTTTCAATGCTAAGATCATTTCGATTTTTTTTTTGGCCTTTGTCATTGAATACTCTAAGAGGTCATTTTTTTTCCTATTATAATCATGAAAAGGGGAAAATTTTAATTTAAAAAGATTTTCTTAAAAAAATAGTTTTGACAGGAAGTAGAACTCAAAGAAAAATTGTTGGTCTGTCTTTATGGTAAGAGTTGCGATCTTTCTGCTCTTCTTTAAAAAAGGCGATTAATTCAATTACAACTTCATAGACTTCGTGCAATAAATTTTAAAATATAAAATAGATTTTGTTCCTATCTGATCGAATCGAATTATGATTTGACTTTTCACATTTCAGAAGAGTAACGGTTTGACATTGATATAACTTCAAGTCTTTAACAAACAGACTGAATTTTTTGTGTCTGATTGTCTGACTATTTTGTCTCTCTCTCTCTCTCTCTCTCTCTCTCTCTCTCTCTCTCTCTCTCTCTCTCTCTCTCTCTCTCTCTCTCTCTCTCTCTCTCTCTCTCCCTGTCTCTTTGTATCTTATTTCATCATCATCATATATATATATATATAATGATAATAACAAAATTGATTACCTAGTTTGAATTTTGGTTTGTCATGACTCCAGAGTTTCGAGCCCGTGCGGCTCTATTCCAGTGGCTGTGAGTAATGGCCGGTGGTTTGTGATATATATATATATATATACATATACTTTTCCCCTCTCCTCTGGTTTTATCGAGCACTCTCGTTTGTTTTCTCCGACATCCTTAATTCATTATTTTGACTTTTCTCCTTCTGATTCCAACCCTAGTTACCCAATCGTAACTCTGATTTTTCCAAGCGATGCTGGATCTAGAGTTTAGATCTAGTTTTGGCATATTTTCCGTGTGAGCCAAAATCGGTGAGATAAGGAAAGCAGCTCAACAATAATTACCAGGTTCGGAACAAAGCCCTAAAGCTCAGCTTTTGTTCGACCAGTCTGGCTTTGGATAGTAGCAGCCATTGTGAAAAAGAAACTCACACCGGCTAGAGTTGATTCAATATTTATGAAACAGCAAAGGGTACCTTGCCGCCGTGGCTCGTTACCTCCTGCCAGCGGCATTAGCTTCATTGATTATTCAATAAAGGTGGAAAATACTTTTATGGAAGACATGGATTAGGGTCTAATAACTTATAGAAAACGTGAAGGAGCGGTATTATAGAAGAAGAAATGTAAAGAAGGGGAAATGAATAGGATCAAATTCGTCGAAAGATATAAAATGATGGCAAAGATTATTGTGCATATAAATTTAATTTTAATATTGGCGGTAGTAGTAATAGAAGTAGTAGTAGTAGTAGTAGTAGTAGTAGTAGTAGTAGTAGTAGTAGTAGTAGTAGTAGTAGTAGTAGTAGTAGTAGTAGTAGTAGTAGTAGCAGTTGTTGTTGTTGTAGTGAAAAAAGAGAGAGATAGAAAGAGAGAGCTAGAGAGAGAAAAGAAAATAGAACTAGATAACTAGAAAAAACTAGTTAGAGAGAGAGAGAGAGAGAGAGAGAGAGAGAGAGAGAGAGAGAGAGAGAGAGAGAGAGAGAGAGAGAGAGAGAGAGAGAGAGAGAGAGAGAGAGAGAGAGAGAGAAAGAGAGAGAGAGGTCGAAATTTCGGTATGATTCTAGATTTTCTGTTTTTATGGTCTGGAAACGTGGAGAAATATGAAACAAAACAGCCTCGAATTACAAAAGTCCAGAATAAGATCTAGCCAGTTAAAGATCAACCTCTTAACAGAAATTGCCGTGCTTCAAGAAATCGAGGGGAATGATCTTTTGCAAATCTGCCAATGTTTGAGAATTGAGCTCGGTGGTCATGTTTGTCTCATCGATTAAAATTTGATTATGTAAGGTCACAGTGCAGATAAGAGAGATGGAGTCTCGTTTTGGCTGGTGATAAGATTAAAAAAAAAAAAAAAAAACAAAGTACAAATTACTAGAAGTCTGTTTGCCCGTTAGACTGTTAAAACTCTGCAGTCATAGTAAGTCTGTGCATTGTCAAATAGATCCGTATCAAAACTTGGATATATGATCCATCTTTGCCGCATTCCGTGGTTGGGGTACGCAGAGGGAGAGGTTTGGCAAGCAAAATATTTTATATGGTGAGATTTCCACTAAAATATTAAAAGATGCATAACGTTGATAATTATATGGCAACGCCTATAGACGCATTGTATCAGAAATTTATTTCTGCCTCTGTGTTTCTTTATGTGCATATCAGCATTTAACTGTATTTATTTTATCTCCCTGTCTCTTTCTGCCTCTCTCTCCTTCTATCCCTCTCTTTATATATATTATACTTAATGCTTATATTAGAATTATGTGGATAGTACTCGACATAAAGGAGCAAAAAAAAAAAAATCTCAAACATATCATCAACGGGATGAATTTTATAAAGAAAAAGAAGATATTATTATTATTATTATTATTATTATTATTATTATTATTATTATTATTATTATTATTATTATTATTATTATTATTATTATTATTATTATTATTATTATTATTATTATTATTATAGTTATATCCCAATCTATCTCTACTTTTTTTCTCTCTTCCTTTATCAGTAACCTCGTCGTCACAACATCATAAATAAGTTTCCACCATTATATCATGTTTTGAAGTCCCAACGTTTGTCCCTATTTTTTGACTCTATTGATCAGTGAGAGTGACACATCGTTTCTCTTGAGCAGGGTTTCCATACAGAAACTCACGTTGTACTAGGCTGATAAGAATCGATCCTGTTGCTATTAAAAATTTAGAGAAAAACTGCACGGTCTCATATTTCTATTATTGTTGTACAGCCTCATGGAAGTCAAGAGGGCGGAAATGACGATTATTTTCATTATCATAAATGCACTGAACAAAAGGGGAGCAGGCATGGTAAACATTAATTTGAAATATTGAAAAAAAAACAACTGTTATCAGCATGACATTTTGCGATCCTTTCTCAATCCAACTATTCATCGATTTTGTTTTAAACTAGAAGTATTTTGATTAATATGTTAAATAATCTAGGATAGAGAGACAGAGTCAATGTAGCTTAATAGTGCAGAATAAGATACAACCCTGACACGAATTTCGATTTTTTCCCTGTAGATAATATATTATTCACTTAAGCAAGAATAAGAAATTAAAAAAAAAAAATTTAATGAAATATTGAGCGAAATTTAATGAAGGCACGTCGGCAGCCTATTATATTCCTTGAAAAAATTTAAATTCAAAGTACACAATCACGCTGATCACGATTGTTCTAGGTCAAGCCTATGATTATGTTTTGGCGCTCCTTATTTTCGGTTTCTATTTTTTATAATCATTTTTAAAGAGATTAAAGAAGCGATCAAATAAATAATTTTTGCTCCCTAGCCAATGATGAAGAAAGGGCAATAAAGACATTGAGAAATATACAATGAGTAAATCAAACATTTTTGAACGTCTGCTTAACTTATATTCGTTTACTGTGTTACGTGTTACTTTCAATAACTTCATTCCTGCAATGAAATTTCCTGTACTGCCTTTTTGCACAGAAACAAAAAGGAAGCTGTGGTAATTTTTAAAGTTTTTATGACAGTGTTAAGAGTTAAAAGAAACGACAAAACATGACCTTAAGGAAATCCTTACAGGCTGCCATTATGAGAGATCAAATCAATTTCTAAACAAGTAAAATAAGATGCTGTAAGAACCAACTGTTGCATCGATTTCATTCCGCATCATCACGGATAAAAGTAGTGCACTATAAATTTACAATTTTCGACTGGAAAAGTGCAAAATCTTGTTTTCATCTTTAGACTGGCAGTTAACAACTGTCCTTAAAAGTGGGACGCAGGTTTGACTGTAAAAAAGTGCGATCATCGGAGATTGCAATTTTCATTGAACTTGTCGATGTACCGAACTTTCATCTCTAGAGCAAAAAATATGGATAGAAGTGACTTGGCGTGAGGCACGTAAATTTACGGTAGATAGGTCTCCATTTGGTTCGCCGTCTTAGTACCTATGGAATTATTAACTATCTCCTTTGCAAAACAAAATCTGGGCTTATCTGATTTGTAAGAGAGGTGCTAGGAAGCTGAAAGATTAATATCATAGATTAATAACTTTTCGGGAAGAGGCAACTGGGGTTTTTTTTTGTCTTGTTCTCAATAATCGTTCAATTCTGAAACGTTGCGGACAAATCTAAAGCTGGGACACGAGTATTGCCTGTATATCTGTGCAGGGCACTTCATTGATCAATGGTAGCTAAGACCTTCTAATGGTATTTGTCTCGCATTGTCAATAAATAAATTATATGTACAGATTCAAATACAACAAAACAGTTTAGAGTTTGTACGCATTAGACGGATACCTTACATAAAAGTTTTGTTTGTCTTTAAACGGAATCTAGATATACGATACAGTTTGATTCTAAATAGTATTTAAACTTCAAGCAATGTTAAACACAAATCTGAAGACGATTCTAAGGTTTATTTATACCCATTCAAAAGGCATTCTGCTCAACAAAAATCGACGCTTTGAAAACATAATTATCCACCTTCAAAAAAATGAATTGGGAAAACAACTCAAAAAGTCCTTAACTTCAATTTATACCAAGAAAAGATAACAAGCAAATCTCTATTTTAAAAATGCAATGAAAAACCGATCTCTACACTCATCCTTGAAAGCTGGTGGCGCTCGTTTCGACATATTCTGAGGCGAGATATAGATATTCCAACAAACAAAGCTGTGGAGGCATTCTTTGTTCCTAAAGGTGATAAATTTCGAGGACGGCCCATTACAACACTGCCAATAGTCATCAACAAAGACCTCATTCTTATATTAGTTGGCGAGCTAAAATTCAAAACCAAGAACAACCTCGACCATCTGAGGTCAATAGCAGAAGACAGAACATCCGAGAGGCGGCCGAGGCGTCCAAGTCAGAGAGAACTAGAATGTGGACGGCGATATAGATAAAGATAGACTCATTTTAAAAAAATGAAGTCAAGAAAATTTGCCACAGAAGGTTTTATTTTCTTATCAAATTATGATATTTGTCAAGGCTTACAAAGAAGACAAACAAAATAGGGCTTCACAACAAAGGATGGAGGTAACCATATTTTGCTTTTAATCTATCACCGAAATTATGAATTTATCAGGGTACAGCTCATCTTTCTGAAATCTCTCTTCGGGCTCAGAGCTAAATCTAGATGTTGACTGGATTATGCTTTCTATTTGAAATATTGATGGGTCATCTCGTTCCAACTCTTTCTCCGGCTATCAGTTATGCATAATCCCCTTTATCATAGTTTAAGATTTCAAAATCTTTTCAGTAGCATTTTTTTTCAAAGGATGGGCAAAACTTTCTTTCCGTAAAATTATTCTTTCTCAGCCGTTTTAGATAAAACTGATTCCATCGACAATTCACTTGCTTTTTTGTTAATTTTTTTTACCCAATTTCAAGATAACTACAAACTCTATTTTCTTGATATCGTGTCACCCACAAGCTTTCATATATGCGATCCGCCAAGCTTTCAAGGTCTAAGTTAATCTTGCAACCCTTACCCCCTTGATGATATTCCCGCAGATGTTGTGGTCTGTGTGCAGCTCCTCTGTCCTATAATAGTGCATGACTGTGGCGAAGATGCCAGGGTGTTTATCAAAGAAGTATTCTCCACGCTCCGAATCGTAGCTCTCGTCGGCCTCCATGGCGCGTGCCAGCTGGGCCAGGCGCGTCCCAGGTCGCTTGAGGAGAGTGTGTGTCCATGTCTCGAACACGGCACCGCCAACATTCAGCTTGATGCGTCGGTTGCGCCTTTGGTTGGAGACAGCGGACACTGCAGCTCTCCGTATAGCTTCCATTCTCTGGGTTTGAGATTTTATTGAGTACTTCTCCTGCGAGGTAAATAAAGACTCCTTCTGATGACAAGTAAGAATTATTTCCCTTGGTTATTTTATTGACAGTCCCTTCTTACGCATTTTGTCAACAAACATGGCAGCACAGGTGAATACAGATAAAGTAAGCGTAAGATCTAAAGTAGAGATCATTAATATCTTGAAGATTAAAAGGTTACAATTTCTGTTATTTTGAAGGAAAAAAGTAAACATTTTACGCCTCAGTGAAAACTTTCTCTTGATAATGAACAAAAGAGTAGTAACTTATGTTTGCCGCATAAGACCGACTTTAAAATACACCATTCATTATGGTTGCTAAGCATCATGAAATAGGATGCTCGCCCTAGACAGCTCTATACCTTTGGATTTGATAAAAAAAATTGATGTTTGCAGGCGCATCTCTTATTGATACAAATGCTTGAAATACACGTACATTTATGGGTTATAAATTAATGTTTAATAACAGACAAGCTTAAACAGCTTTGTGATTAAAATGCAGTGATGATCAATTTCTAATAAATGAAGGGAATATTAATCTAAATTTCAAACTCGTAAATTGAATTAAGTGAGTTTATTTTTAAAGCGATTTCAGAGTGTTGTCAACATAAAAAAACATCTAAAACTAATTATATTTTAATAATACTCACTTCAAAATGTATTTTTCTCCAACAAGATCGACGCCAGCCCCTCGGAAGATCTTCTCAACCATGGTGCCGATCATCAGCACAGTGAAAACCGCTGGAGTGATCTTGTTTCGCTCATTTACGAAATTTACCCTGACTCCTGACTCATCATGGTTGACAACTAGTTTTGATGAACAGCCCAGAAGACCTGGATGGAGAATATTTACAACCAACTTTATTTTCTTCAACTCCTCATTAATATTTTGAGGTTAATGGGCGAAAGCGTGTAAAGCGAAATTTTCTTCTCAATCTTTTTAAGAGAGGCTATAATCTCCTGTAAAGTAACAAAAAAAAGTGCAGTTATAAAACCGTCTCAGTCATTTGATATTTGAAAAATAAAAATGAAAAACAAACAAACAAAACAAAACCGGAGTATTTCCTCACATTAAAATGTATATTGATCTAGTCAACGAAGATTACCATTATACACAAATGACACAAAATATTTAAATAACCACACATAGAGACGGTAGTTTAGTTTCTGAGCTCAACCAATCGCCTCATAAAGAACAGGTGGCGGCTTAAGAGCCCGTTTTATCTTAAAGCGGAAAAAAAAATTCGAGTCGCTGCTAGGGGCATCTCTCTTTCTTTCTTCCTCCTTCCTCTCTCTCTCTCTCTCTCTCTCTCTCTCTCTCTCTCTCTCTCTCTCTCTCTCTCTCTCTCTCTCTCTCTCTCTCTTTCTCCCTCCCTCTCTCCTTTGCTATCAGTTTCTTTCTCCCTTCCTCTAAATGAAGTTCACACTCTTCCTCCCTTCTCTCTCTCTCTCTCTCTCTCTCTCTCTCTCTCTCTCTCTCTCTCTCTCTCTCTCTCCCTCCCTCTCTCTCTCTCTCTCTCTCACATATAGAAAAAAAATCTATCTAAATACAAACCGATCGGAGACATGAGAAAAGTTACAAAACTCTGTAGCTTGTATTCAACCTCGTACAGGAAATGACAAAACCATTGTAAAAGAGCAGGGTTCGCAAATCGAACTTGATTTAATATTTTATATGCTTTTCCACCGATGCAATTCACATGTATGCATTGCTGCACGATGCGTCCCTATGATGTAAAGCCTCCCTTTCCTCAGTCATAATAGAAACAGGATCATTTTTGAAGCGTGAACTAATTTAGGGAAACAAAAATTCTTTTTATTTTGATGAAAATTTCAATTTAATGGTACAACAACCGGTTGCCTAGGGAGAAAAAACGAAAAACAGCAACATAAAACTCTCGTGTGGTGCGGCTCAAACTGCAAATTAAAGAGACTGTAAGTAAAACAATATGGGACATTTTCATGTAATTTTACCTGTTAATTGTTAACTAAAGATTGTTTAAACATTAACGGCTTTTGAAAAGAAGATTACCTCTGACTTTCTTGTTTTGAGATTTTAAATTTTGAACCTTTCATCCCTATG